>JAJIBD010009643.1:0-40827 GCA_021461705.1 Cryptotis parvus
ATTTGCAGAACAAATAAATAAAATGGAGGCTAGGCCTAGAAGACAATCAATGAAGGAAAAAGAGCATCAGGTGGTGCGTAATGAAGAACAGAAGGCGGAACAAGAAGAGGGTAAGGTGGCTCAGCGAGAGGGAAGAGTTGGAGGAGACAGGTAATCAGCACAATGATGTAGAAATAGAGGAAGCAGGAGAGGAAGAGGAGAAGGAAGTAGGTATAATTCATAGCGATGCAGAGAAAGAACAGGAGGAGGAGGAACAAAAACAGGAAATGGAGGTTAAGATGGAAGAGGAAACTGAGGTAAGGGAAAGTGAAAAGCAGCAGGATAGTCAGCCTGAAGAAGTTATGGATGTACTAGAGATGGTGGAAAGTGTCAAAAATGTAATTGCTGAGCAAGAGGTAATGGAAACCAATCAAGTTGAAAGTGTAGAACCTTCAGAAAATGAAACTAGTAAAGAATTGGAGCCAGAAATGGAATTTGATGTTGAGCCAGATAAAGAATGTAAGTCTCTTTCTCCCGCGAAAGAGAATTCCAGTGCTCTGGAAATGGAAACTGAGCCTGAGGACAAAGAAGAGAAAGAATCTGAGCCCCAGCCTGAGCCTATAGCTCAGCCCCAGACTCAGCCACAGCCTCTGGCTCTGTCCCAGCCCCAAACTCAACCTCAACCTCAGCTTCAGCCTCAGCCTCAATCTCAGCCCCAGTCTCAGTCCCAAACAGTACTCCAGCCCCAACCTGTCTCTCAGCCTGAGACTTTGCCATTAGCTGTTTTACAGCCACCACCTCAGGTTATTCCGGAGCAAGGGCATTTACTACCTGAGAGGAAGGAGTTACCTGTAGAATCTATAAAACTGACTGAGGTGACGGTAGAGCCAGTCTTGACAGCACATCCAGAGAGCAAGAGCAAAACCAAAACTAGGAGCAGAAGTAGAGGTCGAGCTAGAAATAAAACAAGCAAGAGTAGAAGTCGAAGCAGTAGTAGTAGTAGTTCTAGTAGTAGTTCAACCAGTAGCAGCAGTGGAAGCAGTTCCAGCAGTGGTAGTAGTAGTAGTCGAAGTAGTTCCAGTAGCAGCTCAGTACAAGTGGCAGCAGCAGCAGAGATAGTAGCAGCAGCAGCACTAGTAGTAGTGAGAGTCGAAGTCGGAGTAGGGGCCGCGGGGCATAATAGAGACAGAAAGCACAGAAGGAGTGTGGATCGGAAGAGAAGGGATACTTCAGGACTAGAAAGAAGTCACAAATCTTCAAAAGGTGGTAGTAGTAGAGATACAAAAGGATCAAAGGATAAGAATTCCCGATCCGACAGAAAGAGGTCTATTTCAGAGAGTAGTCGATCAGGCAAAAGATCTTCAAGAAGTGAAAGAGACCGAAAATCAGACAGGAAAGACAAAAGGCGTTAATGGAAGAAGCCAGGCTTTCTTTGCCTATTCTTTGCAGCAGAAGATTTCTTGATGAGTAAAAGGATTACCTTTCCTTGTAAGGAGGATGCTGCCTTAAGAATTGCATGTTGTAAAAAGTCTTTTGGAAAATACAAACTGTTTGTTTACCAGACATTCTTGTACTTTTTGCATAATTTTGTAAGAGTTATTTATCAAAATTATGTGAGGTTCCAAAATATGTAAAAATAATAATAATAAAAAAGATTAACATCCCTTGTCATCTTTTTTAAATACCCTACACTCTTCAGTAAGAATCTGTATATTTTAATGGGTAAATCTTTAAGTCTGTCCCCTTCTAATTCTGTATCATACATTGCTTTTGTAGAAATAAATGTGCATTTCTTTGATTAGTTTTGGGATGTTCTCGTTGACACTTGTACAATAAATAACCTCTTGATACCATTTTTCAGCTTTTATCACTAGATACTGAACATTATTAGAATGTCCTTGAAGGTCTCTTCACTTTCATTTGCCCTAGACAAATTATTTTGAGTTGTCAAAGTCAGATCTTTGCAGCTTTGAGGGGAACATTATTTGTTCTCATTAAAATCATTACTATTTTTTTTCTAAGCTTGTTATTTTAATCTAAGCAGTTTTCTTAAATCATATTTGGTAGGCAACTTGAAACAGTTTTGGTTAGCATTACCTTCATGATAAAGCATCACTTTGGTTTCCATGGTAACTTTGTGATACAGCATATACATCTGTTAAAATAATCACTTCTTTCTAGGGGAGATAGAAAAGTATATTCTAAATTTGGTCAAGTTTGTGGTCTTGTCTTTTGTGTTGGCTCTAACTGAAACATGCGAGTATGTGTTTTAAAAACTATTTGTTTAAGTATTGTATGGAAGTTTACAAAATGAAGGAAATTCATCTACACTTGAATCTGTAAGCAAGGTAATGCGCAAGTGTACCAAGTGATTAACTTTGTTGTTTTATAACTTTGTATGAATTTGGAGTATCTGTTGCCCATTACTATGTGCAAATAAATGTGGCTTAGACTTGTGACTGAAAGATTTGTATTAACTTTTTGATGCTTTGTTCGGAGCACTTTTTATGTTTGGGGGCCATACCTGAGAGTGCTGTTACCTTCCAACCATCCAGTGTGGGGAATCGGATCTGGGGCTCCTACTTACATAGCATGTATTCCAGCCTGTTAGACTTAGGCCTCAGGCATTAGAGAATATGTTGATTGTAAACAGCACTTTTGTTAAACATAATTTAGCATTGACTGTAGCTTTAGGTTTGATCCTTCCCTTGGCCAGTAAATGGTAACTGAAAGTGTCAGTAAGTATTTTCAATGTTATACAATGTGTGTAGATTTTTTTTAATGGTTATGGTGAATGAACAAAACTTCCCAGACTACAGGAAATAACTGCATCACTGTTTTATCTTTGAAGATAAAAACTGGGTCAGTTTTTATCTTTAAAGAGCTTCGTTTAAGGATTTTAATACTATGGTTTGTACTGCAAAGTCTACTTAGGAGGGGACTTTATCAAGCAGCACTTATAGTTTGGTGCTAAGGTCTGAATGATAAATGGTGTTACGGGAAGACATGGAGTGCCAGGATCAAATGGTCCCTTTGCATGCAACATGTGACCTTGGTCCCTGATCTACGTCCCCAGCTCTGCACATCTTAGCTTTGTGCAGTGAAGGGTGAGAGAGCAGTTGGCAAACACTTAAGAGGATGACCAGAAAAATTGGTCCTTAAAACCTTGGATCTAAAATTTTGCATTGACAATGCAAGGGTGTTGGCCTTGCACGCGGCTGACCTGGGTTCCATCCCCAGCATCCCATATGGTCCCCTGAGCACCGCAGAAGTAATTCCTGAGCAAAGAGCCAGGAGTAACCTGAGTGTTGCTGGGTGCACGCGGCTTACCCGGGTTCCATCCCCAGCATCCCATATGGTCCCCTGAGCACCGCCAGGAGTAATTCCTGAGCAAAGAGCCAGGAGTAACCCTTGAGCATTTCTGGGTGTGACCCAAAAAGCAAAATAAAAATTTTGCATCAGTATCCTACAGGTTAAATTTTGTTTGCTCATTCTATGTCTGGTGTGTGTAGCCTGTTGGAAAAGGAAAGCTCAAAGACTGGACTATGAATTAAATCATGATCTAGTTAGTAGAAAAAAAGCTTTAGTTGTGGCTTTTATGCTTTAGGTTTCATTTTAATTTCATATGTGTATAAAGGATCAAACCCACACCCTCATATGCAAAGCAAGAGCCCTCTATTGCTGAGCTACATCCTCAGTCTTCATTTTAATATTTGAAGGAGTTGAGTGAGGGCCAATCTGGTAGTCCATGGTAACAATTCCTGACTGCTCAGGGATCACCTTTAGTGGAGCTGGGAAGGGTCACCATATGATTCTAGGCATTGAACATGCTAGGCAAGTACCTTATACCCTGTAACTGTTCAACCCTCATTTTAATTTTTGTGTTTCTAATGAAAGTGAAATTTATGGTTACTTGCAGCAATACTTAGGGAGATTTGTTAGAATTCCTAAAGGCAGAGGGAAGACTAGCTACAGAAGTACAAATTCGTGTTTATGGACAATAAACTAGAAAGGAATAGGGAATACCTACTCACTTGCAGGAAGGCAGAGACCTCCCAGTGGTGCCCAGGAGATCTGGGGACTCCTTTGTAATACTCAGCCAACCAGGCCAGCAGTTGAGTACAAGAACCCAAGGATTTATTACTATTAAGGTGCTTCAGTACTAGGGGCCCCAAGGCTTGGGTGCGTGTGGTTTTAGGAATTAAATGCTGGTGCTGTGTTATTCAGGCAGAGGGACTGGAATTACTTCATTTGGTGAAGGAACTTGCAGGAAATACTTCATTGGCTATTTTTTTTTTAAGATTATAAACCACAGAAGTTTGCATAGTTTATAGATAGAACGAGTTAATTTGCTGATGTGGGGGCCGGAGGGATAGATACCACAGCAGGTAGGACGTTTGCCTTGCACTCAGCTGACCCAGGTTTGATCCCAGCATCCCATATGGTCCCCTGAGTACCACCAGGAGTAATTCCTGAGTGCAGAGCCAGGAATAACCCTTGAGCATTGCCAGGTGTGACCCCCAAAAAAAATTGATGTGTCAATTCTATCATAAGTTGATTTTTTTCTTTTTTGGGTCACTACCGGCAATGCTCAGGGTTTACTTCTGGCTCTACACTCAGGAATTCTTCCTGGCAGGGGCTCAGGGGACTATATGGGATGCCGGGATCAAACCCGGGTCGGCTGTGTGCAAGGCAAACTCCCTACCCGGTGTGCTATCGTTCCGCCCCATAAGTTAATGATTTGGGGGTTCAGTTTAACATGAATTTGTTTGGGGATCTCCTGGAAGGACTGGGTGTTAACTCCCACATGCTTAAACTATGTGGTGGTACTAAAGGTCAAACCTGAACCTCCCACATGCAAAGCATGTGCTTAGCCTATTGAACATCTCTTTGGCCCTAACAAATTTTGGGGGGGTTTTTTTAGACCACGCCCAGCTGTGCTCAAGTACTGACTCATGACTGCACTCTAGGATCTCTCCTGAAGGACTTAGGGGACCATATAGAATGTCGAGAATCAAACCTGTGCAAAGCAAACAATCTACCCACTGTACTATAGTGGGTATAGTATGATCAGCCCAGCTCATCGAGATCCACCCTGCAGCAGTCTTTTTTTAAATCCGGCTCAGGTATGCTGATCCAGAGACTCACATTGGGCAGAGCTGCTACTGGCTCTCCCTGTGTCCAGTCGCTCACGAGGCACCCAGGAAGGATGGCGGGTTCTAGCCTTTGCCTGCCACCCCAGCAGAGCCTCGCAACAAGCTAGACGACGAACCCCCCCCCACACACACACACACACTCCATGAGGGCCTCCATTTTCCACATCCGGACTTCCCTCTCATCAGAACTCCCCAGCAGACCAGCCTATCACAGCCCGGCCAGCAAGTGGCCTCGCAGTTCATCAATAAATGCTGGATTTAGAAATGACTACAAGAGTATGCTATCCGCACGGCAGAGCCTGGCAAGCAACCCGTGCCGTATTTGATATGCCAAATACCAGTAACAATTTTAGACCTCATTCCCATGACCTGATGGAATGGTTTGAGGCTCTTTATGTTCCTGGAGCAAGCATATGCCCTTGGGCTCTACTACCATGAGACAGGACATATGGAGATGTTACTGGTGCCCGCTCGAGCCAATAGATGATGAACGGGAAGACAGTGATACTATAGTGGGTCACCCAGCCCCCACAAAAGTTTTTTCTTTTTTTTTTCTTTTTTTTTGGTCACACCTGGCGCCGCTCAGGGGTTACTCCTGGCTCTGCACTCAGGAATTACTCCTGGTGGTGCTCGGGGACCATATGGGATGCCGGGATCGAACCTGGGCCGGCACAGGCCGTCCCTGTGCAAGGCAAACGCCCTACCCGCTTGGGCTATTGCTCTGGCCCCACAAAAGTTTTTCTAAATCTTCTTTGAAACTCTTGAATAAAAATAATCTCTAGATTCCCTTTTTAAAATGCCAGCATATTTTTTTTTAATTTCGTTTTTTATTTTTTTTTTAATTTTTTATAAGTGTTTTATTATACCACCATGAGATATACAATTACAAATTGTTCATATTGGGTTTTGGTCATACAGTGTTCCAGCACCCATCTCTCCACCAGTGCCCATCTCCCACCACCAATGTCCCCAGTTCCCTCCCCCTCCCCCAGCTCACCTCCATGGCAGGTTCTTGATTTCTTTTCCTTTCTCTCTATCTCTCCCTTCCCTTCCAGATTTCGGATTACAGAACATACATTAAAGGGCTGTCATGTGTATCTTTTTGCCTGTATTTAATGCTCAGTTCTAGGTTGGTATTAGTACTTTCAACAATTGTTAGCACATTGTTCCATTTTCTGTCTTACCTAGCCTCTGAATCCCACACGTTTGTGATAATTTCCACCTTTGACAAAACCTGATACATGTTTCACTTGACTTTGGATATTGGCATCATAATATATTCATATATATGTCATGCAAATAAATGCAGTCATTCTATGTCTGTCTCCTGGCTAATTTCACTCAACATGATCCTCTCCATGTCCATCCATTTATAGGCAAATTTCATGACTTCATTTTTTCCTAACAGCTGTATAGTATTCCATTGTGTTGGTGTACCACTGTTTCTTTATTCAGTCATCTTTCCTCAAGCACACAGGTTTCCAGATTCTGGCTACTGTGAACAGTGCTGCTATGAACATAGAAGTGCAGATGGTGCTTCTGCTGTGAGTTTTTGGGCCCCCAGGATATATTCCCAGGAGCAGTACTGCTGGGTCAAAGGGGAGCTCATTTCTAGTTTGTGGAGGAATATCCATATTGTTTTCCAAAAAGGGCTGAACCAGTTGACATTCCCACCAACAATGAATAAAGTCAGTCCCTTTATTCCCTCATTCACACCAGCAGTGGCTGTTCTTGCTCTTTTGAATGTGTGCTATTCTCTGTGACGTGAGATTATATCTCATACTAGTTTTAATCTGCTTCTCCCTGATGATTAGTGATGAAAAACATTTTTTAATATGCCTTTTGGCAATGTGAATTTCTTTGCGAAAATTTCTGTGCATTTATTGTCCCCATCTTTTGATGGTGTTGCCTATTTTTTTTTCTTACTAAGGTTTACCAGTGCCCTTGGCAGAACTTTGATTCCGAGAACTATTACACCTATGTCAGAGACAGTGTTGAAAGACACTATCTTTCTGTTAATCATCTATTTGCTCAAGCGGGCACCAGTAATATCCCCATATGTCCTGTCTCCTGCTAGTAGAGCCCAAGGGCATCTGCTTGCTCCAGGAACATAAAAAGCCTCAAACCATTATATTAGTTCATGGGAATGAACTAATATAATTGTTACTGGTATTTGGCATATCAAATACGACACAGGCAACTTACCAGGCTTGCCGTGCGGGTGGCATACTCTTGTAGACATCTCTAAATATAGCATTTATTGATGAACCGCGCCACTGCAAGAGGCTGCGCAAGCCGGGCTGTGATAGACTCGTCTGCTGGGTGGAGTTCTGACGAGAGGGAAGTCCGGATGTGGGAAATGGCGGCCCTCATGGAGTTGGGGGGTCGTCTGGCTTGTTGTGAGGCTCTGCTGGGGTGGCGGGCCAGGGCTAGAACCCGCCATCCCTCCCGGCACCTCGTGAGCGGCTGGGCACAGGGAGAGCAAGTAGCAGCTCTGCCCCATGTCTGTGAGTCTCTGGATCAGCATACCTGGGCCGGGTTGAAAAAAAACTGTTGCAGGGTGGGTGTCGATGATCCGGGCTGTGATAGGTTGTCTGCTGGGTGGAGTTCTGACGAGAGGGAAGTCCGGTTGTGGAAGATGGCGGCCCTCATGGGGGGAGGGGGTGGCGGTCGTCTGGCTTGTTGTGAGGCTCTCCTGGGGTGTTGAAAGACAGAAAGAGAAAATTTCCCTTGTCTTTTCCCTTGCATCTGCAGGTAGGAGGAGCTGTGGTCATTTTTCTCACCACTTCCATGCCTCACCATCAGATGTACTTTGGCTTTCTTGTCAGAGTAACCATGAAACCTTGTTCCAGATGGTATAGCTACCAGACCAGAGGTGCAGCTGTGTTCAGTGTATATGTATGTTTAATTCCTTAAAGATAGCTCAAAGTAGACAATAGTATGAGCAAGAAATAAGCTTTTATTTGTAAACCATTGATAACTGTGGGTTGTTTACAGTTCTAGCTAATGAGCTATCCTGATAAATTGTACAGATAATACTTTATTAGTTTCTCCATTGTGTAATCTCCATATATTTCTGTGATCTTTGGAACTACAGGTCTATTTTATCCTGTAACTGCTATCAGATTTCCATGCATCACATTTAATTTTAGGGTCCTCTTTGTAGTCAACAAAGTATACAATATAACATTCTTACCTTTGGCAGTTGATCAGGTTTATGGAAAACTGGCTTCTCTTGTCATCTAGAGGGGGTGGTAAATAAATAGTTTATAAAGTATCAAACTCTTTTCAAAAATACCACTATGTAGACAACTGTGGAAAATTTCAACTCATTACCTATACTAGATCAGCATTCATAATGCAGTATTCACATAACCTGTGCTCTCCCTCTTCTGAATCCTTGCTTTTATTAAAATGGTGCTTTAATACCAAACAGCTCCCTGATAACACAAAATTATCAACTTCCTGTTTATCACAGTGGATAACGTTTATATATATGTACACATGTATAAAATAAATACACACTCATATCAATGCTCAGTTCAAGTCTGGCATTACCATTTCTAACAATTATTAGCACACTGGTCCCTTCTCTATCTTAGCTAACCTCCAACCCCATATACTTTTGATAGGGAATTACAATTCTTCAGTATTTCATGGCCTAACTAGAAATCACAGTTCAATGCTCATTGAAAGTGGACATAACTATTACTTTATCGTTTCCTGGTTTAATTTTCTTTGTCACTAGCTTGTAGACATGATATTGGGGTCTGTTTAGTAGAATTAGGTTAAAAGGATGTTTTCCCATGGCTAGCCATAGAAAACATGCTTTGTCATCTACAATTTTTTCCTCAGTGATGATCTAGCAGACATTTTTTTTTTAATTTTTGGGTCACACCCGATGACACTCATGGTTTACTCCTGGCTCTTCATTCAGGAATTACTCCTGGCGGTGCTCAGGGTACCATATGGGATGCCGGTGTCGAACCTGGGTCGGCCTTGTGCAAGGCAAACACCCTCCCTGCTGTGCTATCGCTCCAGCCCCGCAAACACATGTTTAAGATGGCATAGTCACACCGTGTAAGGATTCTGGATCTCCCTAGTCTGCACCTGGAAGAAAGTTGCATGAATAAATGTGTGAGAAATAACCTTAAAAAAATAAAGGAATATGGGGTTCGGCGTTTGCCTTACATGTGGCCAACCTGGGTTCGATCCTCAGCATCCCATATGGTCCCCCCGCCCCAGCACCACCAGTGTAATTCCTGAGGGAAGAGCTAGGAGTAACCCCTGAGCATCGCAGGGTGTAACACAAAAAACAAAAGCAAAAGAAAAAAAATTAAAAAAGGAATATCTTGGGGCCTGAGCGATAGCACAGCGGGTAAGGCGTTTGCCTTACAAGCGGCCAACCTGGGTTCGATTCCCGGCATCCCATATGGTCCCCCGAGCACTGCCGGGAGTAAATCCCTGAGTGTAGAGCCAGGTGTAACCCCTGACCATTGCCGGTGTGACCCGAAAAGCAAAATAAATAAATAAATAAAAATATTCTAATTGTATTCTTCAACAATTTTTCAGGTCATACCCAGTGATGCTCAGGGGATTCCCCTGGCTCTGCACCCAGGAATTAGTCCTGGTGGCACTTGAGGGACCATATGGGACACCAGGGATTGAACCCAGGTCTGCCACATGCAATGCAAACACCCTACCAACTATACTATCACTGTGGCTCCTCTTTTATAATTTTCACTGTTGTTTTGTATTTACTTTGTGGTTTCAGGGATTGAAACCAGGATCTCAGATATGCGAAGCATATTCTCTACCATTGAGCTTTGACCCCACCACGATGCTGTTTTAAGTAACAGAAATTTTGTAGGTTGTTACTACAATACAGCTTACCCTAACTAATGTGGTTCTGTTTAAGAATGATTTTTTAGGAGTTGTTTAATCTTGGAAACAAATAGGTAAGTTTATTTTCAGCTATACATAATTTGCAAATTATGACCATATGGTCATATGGCCATCACTCAGCGGTAAACATCCTTAGGTATATCTAATGCAAAATAGGAATAATCCATATGTCCTTAGATGTTAATGTGACTTTATAAATTTATATTTGAGAAGTATGATCTATTTTGTTATACTTAAGGAAGTTATAGTTTTGGATTTAGGATATATAAATTTAGTCACTTGATCATTTGACATCCCGTTGCTCATCGATTTCCTCAAGCGGGTGCCAGCAACATTTCCATTTGACCCTAACACATGCCAGTGTAGCCCAATGGCATCTGGTTGCTTCAGGAATACGAAGCGCCTCAAACCATTCATTCAGCCTCTTGACGAAGTCTGACCATCTCGTAGGTGGGCTGCCACGTGATCTTTTGACATCCCGTGGTATTCAGTCGGTAATGGCTCTAGTCCAGCGGTCGTCTCCAAATCGCATTACATGTCCAGCCCATCTGATTTTTTGATGCCTTGGCAAATGAAACAGTGTCCCTGAAGGAGGTCAGAACTCCGATTCCCGGCTCTCCCTTAGCTCAGCTGACCATGAGGCCCCAGGAGGACAGATAGGTTTTGGGTGTTGGCCCATCACCTTGGTGGGGTCCCAGAAGCAGCTGGATGAGACTCACCCACCACATAAGCTGCCATTTTCACTCTCCAGACGCTGACCGTGAGGCTCATAAGTCACGCACCAGCTTGCGCCACGCAGTCCATCAAACTAGTGGAAACAGTTATGTCCTTTAATGTACTTCATTCTACGATGTGTAGGAAAGGTAGGCGGGAGGGAGAGATAGAGAAGAGAGAAAAGATATACAGAACCCGCCAAGTTGTTGGGGTGCAGGAGGGGGAGGGAAGTGGGGATATTGGTGATGGGAGATGGGTTTGGGTGGAGGGATGGGTGTTGGAATACTGTAGAACCAAAACTTCGAGCATGAAGATATTGCAATTGTATGTCTAAAAATGGTGTAATCACTGTCACTGTATCACTATCTTCCCGTTCATCATCGATTTGCTCTAGCAGGCACCAGTAATATCTCCATATGTCCTGTCTCATGCAAGTAGAGCCCAAGGGCACCTGCTTGCTCCAGGAACATAAAGAGCCTCAAATCATTCCATCAGGTCATGGGAATAAGGTCTATAATTTTTACTGGTATTTGGCATATCAAATACGACACGGAGGCTTGCCGGGCTCTGCCGTACTGGGTAGCATGCTCTTGTAGTCATCTCTACAAAGATTCGGGGTTCAGATCCCCAAATGGTGTAATAAAATTAAAAAGAAACTCCGGATTCCTTCTCTCACTTGAGTGAGGCATGATATTCCAAGCACTGCTCTTTCAATTCCTCTTTGGGAGACCCGAATAGCATTCTCATCCTGCTTTTGTAGGGCCCATGTCTCTGAGGCATATGTTAATTCAGGGAGAATGGTGGAGTCAAAGAGATGAGCCCAGAGCCAAGGTTCTTTGTCCTTTTAGCTATTTCTTCGATGCTCTTGAAGGCATTCCATGCCGCCCTCTTCCTCTTGCACAGCTCAGGTTTTAGGTCGTTCATCATGTTGACTTCTCGACCTAGTTACACATAACTGCTGCATTCAGAGATGTTTGTTCCATTGAGAGTGAATAGGGCCTCTGGAACTAGTTCATTTTTCATAAACATGGTTTTCTTTTAGATTCAGCTGTAGACCTATCTTTCCACATTCTCGATCAAAGTCAGCCAGCATTTGTGCCACTTGGCTAATGTTTGGTGTTATTAGAACGATGTCATCAGCGAAGTGGAGGTGGTGTAGTTGCCGACCATCTATCTTCACTCCCATTCCTTCCCATTCTAATTGTTGCATGATGTTCTCGAGGGTGGTGCTGAAGAGTCTTGGTGAAATAGTATCACCCTGCCGAACCCCCTCTTTTGACATCAATGATCACTTCCTTGTAGAAAGGTGAGATCCTGGCGGTGAATCCAATACAGCTCACAAAGGACCTTGATGTATTGGGTTTGAACGCCCTGTTTGACTAGGACTTCGATGACCGCTTCAGTCTCAACATAATAAAAGGCTTTCTTTAAATCAATGAACGTGAGACAGAGCAGCATCTTGTACTCCCTACAAACCTCAATGAGCTTGGTTACTGTGTGGATATGGTCGATTGTGTTGAATCCTTTTACTAAATAAACTTAGTAGACTACTAAATTTATGACTATATAAATATAACAAAATTGATCATACTTATCAACTAAATTAGTATCTCTCTTGTTTCTTTTCATATTTTTAAGTTCTTAGTACTTTCCCAAATAATTTTTCTTCAACAATATTTTTCTTTTTGGGTCACACCCAGAAATGCTCAGGGGCTTCCCCTGGCTCTGCACTCAAGAATTACTCCTGGCAGTGTTTGGGGACCATATGGGCTGCCAGGGATTGAACCCAGGTCGGCTGCATGCAAGGCAAACACCCTACCTGCTGTACTATCTTCCAGCCTCTTTAACAATTTTTATTACCTCAAACTCTACTCCCAAATTGTTCTCTGCGGTCATTTTGTTAAAGTATTTCTGAACAGTTATGTGTACCTAGGTCGAGAAATCAACATGATGAACGACCTAAAATCTGAGCTGCGCAGGAGGAAGAGAGCAGCATGGAATGCCTTCAAAGGCATCAAAGAAATAGCTAAAAGGACAAAGAACCTCCAGCTCCAGGCACATCTCTTTGACTCCACTGTTCTCCCTGCATTAACATACGCCTCAGAGACCTGGGCCCTATGAAAGCAGGATGAGAATGCTATTTGGATCTCCCAGAGAGGAATCGAAAGAGCTATGCTTGGAATATCACGCCTCACTCAAGTGAGAGAAGGAATCGGAGTTCTGACCTCCGTTGCCATTCCAGAATCAGGGACGCTGTCTCATTTGCCAAGGCATCTAAAATCAGATGGGCTGGACATGTAATGCGATTTGGAGACAACCGCTGGACTAGAGCCATTACCGACTGGATCCCACGGGATGTCAAAAGATCGCGTGGCCCCCCCACCTACAAGATGGTCAGACTTCCTTGTAAAGACCCTGAAGGAACGCTTTGAGGCTCTTCATATTCCTGAATCAACCAGATGCCATTGGGCTACATTGGCACGTGATAGGTCCAATGGAAATGTTACTGGTGCCCGCTCGAGCAAATCGATGAATAACGGGATTCAAGTGATCAAGTGATCAAGTGATTTCTGAATAGTTTGGAAGCTTGAAGAGTAAAAGTCAACTCCTCTGCCCTTTTTACTTTATTTTCAATATGTCTTTTTCTATATAATAATTTATACATACATACATACATACATACAAACATACACACATACATATTTTTTTAATTGAATCACCGTGAGATACAGTTACAAGGCTGTTCAAGATTGGGTTTCACCTGCCATAGAGGCAGGCTATGGGAGGGGGAGGAATTGGGGTTATTGGTTGTGGGAAATGGGTACTGATGGGGGGATGGGTGCTGGAACACTGTATGACTGAAACCCAAATATGAACATCTTTGTAATTGTATATCTTATGGTCGTATAATAAAATATTTAGAAAATAAAGATTGGGTTTCAGTCATACAATGTTCCAACATCCATCCCTAGACCAGTGCACATTTCCCACCACCGATGTCTCCCTTTTCACTCTTGCTGCCTTCCCTACCTCCCAGCCTTTTCTTTTTTTCTTTCTTCTTTTTTTTTTTTTTGCATATTTTTTGGATCACACCCAGCAATGCTCAGGGGTTTCTCCTGGCTCTGCACTCAGGAATTACTCCTGGCAGTGCTCGGGGACCATATGGGATGCCAGAGATCAAACACGGCCGGCCCCAGCATGGGCCGGCCGCGTTTAAGGCAAATGCCCTACCTGCTGCCCAGCCTTTTCTATGGCAGGCATTTTCCTTCTTTCTCCTTCTCTCTCCTATTGGGCATTATAGTTTGCAATACAGATAGTTTATCATGTTTATTCATTTACAGTAAAATCAATTTTAATTATAGATCAAACCTAGCTTTATTACTGACGCTGACTTTTAGAATATCACAATATACTTATAACAAATTGATGAAGCTATTCTTTAAAAATTTATATATTTGAACAAAAACTCCTTTTTATTCATTGGATAGAAGTGAAGGTGAGGCCATATCTGGTGGTACCCAGGCCTTACTCCAGGCTCTGTGGGTTCCGGAATCTCTCCTGGAGGTATTCGGTAACACCTGTGGTATTTGGAGTTGAACCACACCAGCCACAAAGGAAGCACTTTCACCCCTTTATCTCTCTAGACTATAGATTGTTGTTTTGTTTTGCAGCAAGAGCAGGGGCAGAGGTCTTATGCTTATGGTTCCCAGGGTACCAGATAATGACAGGACTCCAACCAGGTTTGGCCATATGCAAGCAAGTTCCTCCCTTCTATAGTTATATCACTCAGTTATAATGAGACATGACGTTTAGTCTGGAATGCTAAATTTATGTCAAAGCAGCCAGGTTTCACAAACTTTGAGTTGTTCTTTCTAACGAGAGAAGCAGAATAAAGAAGAGAAGCAATAAAGACCATGAAAAATGATAATCAAACCAAAGCCAAGTCTAGAGTGATTCATAGCCCTCTTACGAGTTCAGAGGAATATCTCTGTACTTTGTCTTACTAAGCTGAGTCATAGAATCACACAACTCATAGATGTAATAATGACAATGTCATCACCTTCATTTGGATTGTTTTTAATTATACACATGCTCAAGGACAAGGAGGACTAATCACAGGGATCTTTATGTTGATATAACTAAAGTTTTCTTTTAGGGAATGAAATATTTAAGAGGCATAATAATGAGATGTTGAGAAATATTAGTTATGGTGTAGTTCAGTGGTAGTGTGAATATGTGAGGCCTTGAGTTTCAAGTTTAGTCATAGTTTCTAATGGTTATAAAGTTAAGATTTATATTTTCAATTATCTGTGGAACACAAAATCCCAGGCAATGAATGGAGAGATAATACACAGGTTAAAGTGTTTCTCTCTCTCTCTCTCTCTCTCTCTCTCTCTCTCTCTCTCTCTCTCTCTCTCTCTCTCTCTCTCGTTTCTCCTTCTTTATTCTTTCTTTTTTCTATTTTTGGTCACACTTGGCAATGCTCAGTGTTATTACTGACTCTGCACTCAGAAATTACTCCTGGCAGTGCTCAGAGACCATATGGGATGTCGGGGATCAAACCTTGGTCAGCTGTGTATAAGGCAAACACCCTACCTGCTGTACTATCACTCTGACCCTGGTGGTATTTGCTTTTTATGCAGCTGCTCCAGTTCTGTCTCCAGCATTATATAGTCCTTCACAATTGCCATAAGAGATCCTTGAGTGCAGAGCTAGGCATCAGCACTGAGCCCTGTGGGGTGTGACCTTATATCTACCCCCCAAAGCAATCAACTCAACAATTAATGCAAATAATAATGTTTCATGCAGTAATTGAGTTACTCAAAATGTTATTTAGTGGAGTAGTTTTTGTTTTGAGGGGACACACTGCTGTGCTGTGGGGTGGGGGCATATTCCTTACTCACTGCTCAAGAATCACTCTTAGTGATATGCCGGGGACCTTGTGATGTGTGGGACTGAACCCAGGCCCCACACATGCGCTCCAGCCCTTTGAGCAATCTTTCTCGTCCTGAGTGATTTATTTACTGAGTGATTTAACTTATATGAACTTAAGAATAGGTAGGAGTTAGCGAAGCAAAAAGGCAAAGTTGTATGAGGAAAGCAAAAATAATGTTACTGTAGCTCTTAAAACTTCCTATGATTTTCCAATAAGTTT
The DNA here is from genome assembly GCA_021461705.1 of Cryptotis parvus. Lineage (NCBI taxonomy): Eukaryota > Metazoa > Chordata > Mammalia > Eulipotyphla > Soricidae > Cryptotis > Cryptotis parvus. Next base: position 15,910 of record JAJIBD010009643.1, read on the forward strand.
GTAATAAAACCCACATTCATTTCTACCGCTGAAAGTCCCTGTGTGACCGGACTTCTGGTTTCCATCTCCTTTCACGCTCCAGTTCCCTTTATGATTCTTATTTATTTACTCCAAGTTTGTTTCCACCTTCAATTCTGGTTTCTGATATATCAGAACACATTTTTTTTTAACTAGGACACATTCAATAGCTCTTTTTTCCCCTTTTGTATTTAAAAATTATTTAAACTAGATTTAATTTACATATGTTTTAATCTATCATGTTTATGTAGTTTTCATTTTAATTGACCATACCTGGTGGTAGTATGCTACCCTCAAGGCATAGCCTGGCAAGCTACCCGTGTTGTATTTGATATGCCAAATACCAGTAACAATTATAGACCTCATTCCCATGACCTGATGGAATGATTTGAGGCTCTTTATGTTCCTGGAGCAAGCAGGTGCCCTTGGGCTCTACTTGCATGAGACAGGACATATGGAGATGTTACTGGTGCCCGCTCAAGCAATTCGATGATGAATGGGAAGACAGTGATACAGTGAACCAAACAGAAGACAATGGAGTATAACCTACGTGTTCTTTATGCACAGAATGTTCTGTTATTTTATTCCTCTGTCTGAATTCAAATGACACTCTCCAGAGCTGCCTTCCCTGACAACTTTATAGAAGTAAAGTTTTTGCCATAATAATTTATCACTTCCTGAAGTTATCGTGTTCATTAACTTGACTGCTTGTCTGTCTCCCTTTACTAGCATGCAAAGTCCATGTGAGCAGGAACTTTGTCCTGGTCTCCCATAGATCTGCATTCTCTAGGATAGTGTGACTCATCACGGGCTTTCCACAAGTAATATCTATTGTGGAAAATGAGACTTGTCTGAATAATATTAACCCCACTGTTTAAAAGTTGACATTCAGGGACTTTAAAGCAGCGGACCTGGGCAACGGAGGCTCAGTACTGGCACCAGGGCCCAATTTGTGTGCAGCCTCACGGAGAAGGCCCGGGTACTCATAGGCACTTCTGTGACTTACTTGAAGCCCCAATTAGCCACTTTTCTACCATATGCCAAAGTTGAGCTGGTTCCTCCAACCCCGCTGAGATCCCAACAGCTATTCAGAGCTTGAAAAGAAAATCAACAGTCCTCTAAAACTTCAGGTTTCTTACAGTGAAGGAAACCTTGCTGAATGGTTTGGTGGCCACAGAGGTGTGGGTGTGATTGTCTGATGGCAAGCTCATCGCGAAGAGTGGCCTCGTTGGCTATGTTTGACGATCAATATTGAACAGCTGCTTCACCTGAGTATTCTTGGATCATGTGTGGTCAGACTGGTATTTGAATAAATGATGTGTCAAATTGGTGTTCTCTCTCTTAAAAAAAATGTTGGCAATCAGGGACCGGAGCAATAATATAGCAAATAAGGCTTGTATTCCCGGAGACGAGTTTGATCCCTGGCATCTTATATGGTCTCCTAAGCACAACCAGGAGTGATTTCTGCTTGCGGACTCAGGAGTTACCGCTGAGCACTGCCAGGTGTGGTCCAAAAGCGTCCCCCAAATAAAAAACAACAGTTCTTATTGAACAAAAACTGAACTCCTTTCTGAATCACTGGTGAAGCTAATTAGCTAATCACTTCTCAGCCTTTTGGCTAAGATCAAGTGAAGCTAATTAGTTGAGTTCCTCATCAACAAATTAGCTCACCCCTATCACAGTGGATATAGAAGATAGACACACTGTAAGTAAAATCATATAGTAAAGGAATAATGAGAGTCCAGGATCTCTTTTTGCTTTTCATTATACCTTGATTTTTTTTTTTTTTTTTTGCTTTTTTGGGTCACACCCGGTGACACTCAGGGGTTACTCCTGGCTCTGCACTCAGGAATCACTCCTGGCGGTGCTCAGGGATCATATGGGATGCCGGGGATCGAAACCGGGTCAGCATAGGCTGGCCGCATGCAAGGCAAATGCCCTACCTGCTGGGCTATCTCTCCGGCCCCATACCTTGAATTTTTTTTTTTTGTTGTTTTTGTCTGTCACCTGTTTTGTGTCTCTAGAACACAGACCTTTACGATTAGTGCTTCAAAGGATTCCTTTATTCTAGTGCATCTAATTGGTGTTGTTTAGTATTAGGAGAACATAAAGCAGACTTGGAGCCCCACAAAGTGATTCACAGCCTGCCTTGTCATTGAACAGCTCTGAGGGCTTGTTGATACAGCATAGTGCTACTCCATCTCTGCAATACAGTGCTGCAAGAGAACCATTGCAGCCCTTTGAGGCTGGAAGTCGAACTGGGGTCAGTCACAAGCAAGGCATGTGTCTCAACTATTTTTTTTCTTTTCTATTTTTTTGCTTTTTGGGTCACACCCAGTGATGCTTAGGGGTTAATCCTGGCTTTGCACTCAGGAATTACTACTGGCAGTGCTTGGGGGGACTATATGGGATTCCAGGGATTGAACCCAGGTCGGCCTCGTGTGCGGCAAACACCCTACCCACTGAATATTGCTCCAGCCTCATGTGTCTTAACTCATACTATCTTTCTGACCCTTTTGCCCACACTCAGCAATGCTTAAGAACTACTCCTTGCTTAATGTTTGGAAATCATTGCTAACAGTTCTTGGAGGTACCAGGCAGTGTCAGGAATTGAACCCAGGGCTACTAAATGCAAAAGCATAATGCTCCAGCCAACTGAACTCTCTTCCCAGCCTTTGCCAAGTTCTCTTATCAAGGGCTTTAAGTTGCTGTTGGGCTGAGCTCTTTTACATTTCTCTCTGTATAATGGTCACCATTCCTTAACTATTCCTGGATGATGGAAAATTTCTTTTCCTTTAATTCTAGTCACAACTTTATAAATAGTTCCTCATTAAAATTTCCTCAGAGGTGGGGCTAAAGCAATATTCCAATGAGTAGGGCTTGCCTTGCATGTGCTGACCTGGGTTTAATCCCCAGCATTCCATATCGTCCCAAGCACTGCCAGGAATAATTCCTGAGTCCAGAGTCAGAGGAGCCCCTGAGCATCGTCGGGTGTGACCAAAAAGCCAAAAAAAAAATTTATTTTTCTTTCTTCAGGGATGCATAGCTATAGTACAGGAGGTAAAGCTCTTGCCTTACATGTGGCTGACCCTGGTTTGAATTCCTGTCACTTCATGTGGTTCCTGAGTATCTTCAGGTGTCACTTCTGAGCAAAAAACCAGGAATAACTCCCAAACATGGCTGGATATAGACCACAAGCCAAGAACAAAGAAAGGGCAAGAAAAAAAAATCTCAATTCTTGAGTATTTTCCTGGAAAACTCAGATATTGACAGAGTAATAAAAAAATGGTCAGAATGCAAAGAGTCTCCACCAATGCAAAAATAACAAAACAGGAGCATGGATTGACCACAAAAAGGAAGGACTGAAAGGTGTATGTTCTGCCATCTCCTCTTCTATGTTTCTGAATCAATGACTTCAAAGGATGAGTCTTCTAGCAACAGATATCATGAGCTATTATTTTAAGAGTAAAAATATTTAATCTGAGGGAACAAGCTTTCTACTAATTATTACTTTAGAAAACAAACAAATCACATGCATCCTTTGTTTAGGAACATGAAAAGCTAAGTTCACTTTGGTTTACTTGGGTGCTAAGTATTTGCTTGTTTATTTCCAGCACTAGGGGGGGTGTTGGAACCTACAAGCACTACATTGAGCAATATTGTGTGCAGGCATACCTGAATCCGAAAGAAGGTAAGCAAAGAAGTGATTAGAAAAAACATTCTCCATATTAAAATAGCACAATAGTGGTCACAGCAAACACTGACTTCTAACAGCATTACCTGCAGCTGGGCAGAAAAGAAAATCACATTGAAAAGGAATGTAAGAGACCAACTCTATGCTTTCCACACTGTATCACTGTATCTCTGTCTTCCCGTTCATCATCGATTTGCTCGAGCCGGCCCCAGTAACATCTCCATATGTCCTGTCTCATGCTAGTAGAGCCCAAGGGCATCTGCTTGCTCCAGGTACATAAAGAGCCTCAATCCATTCGGAATGAGGTAGATAATTGTTACCGGTATTTGGCATATCAAATACAACAAGGGTAGCTTGCCAGGCTCTGCCGTGCAGGTAGCATACTCTTGTAGTCATCTCTAAGTCCAGCATTTACTGATGAGCCGCTGCTGCAAAGTGGCTGCGCAAGCCGGGCTGTGATAGGCTGGTCTGCTGGGTGGAGTTCTGACAAGAGGGAAGTCCGGATGTGGAAAATGGAGGTCCTCATGGAGTGAGGGGTCATCTGGCTTGTTGCAAGGCTCTGCTGGGGTGGCAGGCCAGGACTAGAACCCGCCATCCCTCCTGGGCGCCTCGTGAGCGGCAGGGCACAGGGAGAGCAAGTAGCAGCTCTGCCCCATGTCTGTGAGTCTGTTGTGCTTTCCACAACAGTTTGAATCTGTCTTTCCTGAGTCTTGCCTTCTCATTGTACACCCATCTATCATCGAAACAATTTCCAAAGACACTGTTCTAGTGCTGTCTTCTTAGTAGAAAGCACCAAAGCCTTTTCAAATAAAGAATCTGGTTTTAGACAGCAGCACCATCCTATTGAGATCAAGTATTTCACACTAAAACTCCCTGTATTGGGCTTGGATCCCTTTTTAAGCAAGGGATCCACATCCAAATGAATGTGATCATTTGTTGAATGATTTTCAAAGGCTCATTATTTTTCTAAAAATATGTGCTTACTAATTTTATTTATTTATTTATTTTTTCTTTTTTTGGGGTCACACTTGGCAATGCTCAGGGGTTACTCCTGGCTTTGCACTCAGGAATTACTCCTGGCAGTGCTTGAGGCATCATGTGGAATGCCGAGGATTGAACCCAGGTCGGCCACATGCAAGGCAAACACCGTACCCACTGTGCTATCGCTCCGCCCCGAAGTGGGTATTTTAAAGGAGCTTTGATTTATAGTTCAAAACCATAACACAGATTACTGTTGCTTCTACATATACTATATACGCCAACGAAGATGGTATTTATAAACAGGAAATTCTCAGTTTTTAATTATTGGCTTTTCCACTGAAGACTTTAACGACTTTAACAGAAAAATATAAAGTACCTTTCTGAGAAGACCTGTTTAAGAGTTGTCATGATCAGACTGGAGTGATAGTACAGCAGGTAGGGCGTTTGCATTGCACATCTTTTGATTCCCAGCACTCCTTATGATTCCTTGAGCATTTCCAGGGATGATCCCTAAATGCAGAACCAGGATTAAGCCCTGAGCACTACGGGGTGTGCCCCCAAAACAAAACAGTTGTTCTGCTGAGGAATCTGAGAGATGGTGTTAAGGCACTTTCCTTGCACATAGCTGATTCTTATTTGATCCTTGGTACTGCTAGGAGTGACACCTGAGAACAGAGTCAGGAATAAATGCTGAGGACCACTGGGTATGCAAAGGATTGTCCTGCCTAGTCAGGGAGATAGTTGAAAAGGTTGGAGTGTGTGATTTGCATGTATTAGTCTCCAAGTTCAATCCCCAGCATTTCATGGTTCCCAAAGTAGCCATTGGACACCAGCATTACTGGATTCGAGCACCTATCATCACCAGTAGTACACTGAACCACAGGGCAACAGAGCCTGACCAGTGTCACTGGGTTTTGCCCCCAGGGCCCACTGAACACTTTTGCTTTGAAATTTTGCTTGAGAAGCAAAATTTTAAAAAGTTAAGAATTATTCAGTTAAACATAAGGTGTCTTAAGCAAGACAGTTTTACATGAACCACCTTTGTAAGACTTGAGTCAGACTAAAAATCCCTGTTAATTATTAAACTCATGTATTATCTGGATTCCTGACACTGCAGATTGAGAGCAGAGAGAGTTTGTACCTCAAGCTAAACCTACGTGCCGATAGAAAAATGTAGTTGTCAAGAAATTAAAAAAAAAATCTCTTCCTCTCATGTTTATGAAAGGATTTGGGTAACTTCTGTTTTGGTGACAAATCTACAGGCTGAAGAATTGGTTTTCCATTGTTGAGATTCGTGTTTGTTTTAGCATGGCGGAGTTTGGACTCCACAGAATTCTCCTTTTGATTTTTTCTCTGACCAAGTATCTGGAGAGCACAAAACTGCTGGCAGGCTTCAAAAAATGTGGTGACTTGGAATGTGAAAGTAAGTTTGCTTTTCTTTTGTTTCTTCTTTTCCTCTTACTATGAAATTACTTAAAATGTTATTGTGTGCATGCCTGATATAATGAACATTAATATCATTGATAAATATTTGCAATTGTATAGCTAATAAATAGGAAATGCTGGAAGCAAAATTTTTTGATAGTATTTAATGTTAATGTACAAAATAGCAAAGATCAGCCTGCTATGTAAACATATCAAAATATATAAAATCCAATGACTCAAACCAAACTAAACAGTACTTTTAATAAGTTTAAGATAAATATTTCTATTAAAAGGTACCAAATAATGATATATTTTATGACTTATATTTGTTTCTAATTCATAATCAGTATTTACATTCTCATCAGTTTTCTAAATTATTTTTATTTCAAACAAATACAATTTGTCTAAACTTCATAAAGCTTAGACAAAATTTATAGAGTTTAGACAAATACAATTTCTCTAAACTTTATAAATAATTTCTGTGTTCACTTATAAAATACTGAAATTAATAGTAAAAGTACATAATTTTGTTTATATTCTGCACATTAGACTTCCTCTATCTTCTAGAAGAGAAATTGATTTCATTTTATTCCAAAGAAACTTAATTCATTTTCTGTTTTTAGTACTTTGGTGCAAAATGAACTACATACCAATATTTTATAATTGCTTCAGATAAGTTTTTTTTGGGGGGTCACACCAGGCAATAGTCAGGGGTTGCTCCTGGCTCTTCGCTTAGGAATTATTCCTGGTGGTGCTCAGGGGACCTTAAGGGATGCAGGGGATAGAAACTGGGTCAAGCTGCATGTGAGGCAAACACCTTACCCATTGTGCTATCATTTGGGCCCCATTTAAATGAGTTTTAATTCTCTGATATGTGAGAATTAGTTGTAATTTGTAACATGAAAATTAAAATGCAGAATGTTATTAGCATAATTAAGTTAATTATAAGAAAGCTTCTCATTCATAAGTAAACATTTTAATATGTATCTCATTATATTGAGGCTTAGTACAAGGGATTATATAATAAAAATTATATTTTTTTCTCTTTGAAACATAATTTTCTTAGTTTAGGACCAGTTAGAGAATAGGGACAGGGAACAGTGTCTAGTTATGTATAATGTTGTTTTCACTATAATGCAGAGTTAAAATGTTACACATCACTTGATCACTTGATCACTTGAATCCCGTTATTCATCGATTTGCTCGAGCAGGCGCCAGTAACATTTCCATTGGACCCTATCACATGCCAATGTAGCCCAATGGCATCTGGTTGATTCAGGAATATGAAGAGCCTCAAAGCGTTCCTTCAGGGTCTTAACAAGGAAGTCTGACCATCTTGTAGGTGGGCGGCCACGTGATCTTTTGACATCCCGTGGGATCCAGTCAGTAACGGCTCTAGTCCAGCGGTTGTCTCCAAATCGCATTACATGTCCAGCCCATCTGATTTTAGATGCCTTGGCAAACGAGACAGCGCCCCTGATTCTGGAATAGTGACGGAGGTCAGAACTCCGGATTCCTTCACTCACTTGAGTGAGACGTGATATTCCAAGCATAGCTCTTTCGATGCCTCTCTGGGAGACCCGAATAGCATTCTCATCCTGCTTTCGTAGGGCCCAGGTCTCTGAGGCGTATGTTAATGCAGGGAGAACGGTGGAGTCGAAGGGATGTGCCCGGAGCCGGAGGTTCTTTGTCCTTTTTAGCTATTTCTTCGATGCCTTTGAAGGCATTCCATGCTGCTCTCTTCCTCCTGCGCAGCTCAGGTTTTAGGTCGTTCATCATGTTGACTTCTCGACCTAGGTACACATAACTGCTGCATTCAGAGATGTTTGTTCCATTGAGAGTTAATGGGGCCTCAGAAACTAGTTCATTTCTCATGAACATAGTTTTCTTCAGATTCAGCTGTAGACCTACCTTTCCACATTCTCGGTCAAAGTCAGCCAGCATTTGTGCCGCTTGGCTAATGTTTGGTGTTATTAGAACGATGTCATCAGCAAAGCGGAGGTGGTGTAGTTGCCGACCATCTATCTTCACTCCCATTCCTTCCCATTCTAATTGTCTCATGATGTTCTCGAGGGTGGCACTGAAGAGTTTTGGTGAGATGGTATCACCCTGTCGAACCCCTCTTTTGACATCAATGATCACTTCTTTGTAGAATGGTGAGATCCTGGTGGTGAATCCGCAATACAGCTCACGAAGGATCTTGATGTATTGGGTTTGAACACCCTGTTTGACTAGGGCTTCGATGACTGCTTCAGTTTCCACAGAATCAAAGGCTTTCTGTAAATCAATGAACGTGAGACAGAGCGGCATCTTGTACTCCCTACAAAACTCAATGAGCTTACACATGCATTGTATAATTACTATCACTGTATCACTGTCTTCCCGTTCATCATCAATTTGCTCGAGCTGGCACCAGTAACATCTCCATATGTCCTGTCTCATTCTAGTAGAGTCCAAGGGCATCTGCTTGCTCCAGGAACATAAAGAGCCTCAAACCATTCCATCAGGTCATGGGCATGAGGTCTATAATTGTTACTGGTATTTGGCATATCAAATACTACACGGGAGGCTTGCCAGGCTCTGCCATGCAGGTGGCATACTCTTGTAGTCACCTCTAAATCCAGCATTTATTGATGAACCACGCGGCCACTTGCAGCTGCGTGAGCTGAGCTGTAATAGGCTCTTCTGTTGGGTGGAGTTCTGACGAGAGGGAAGTCTGGAAGTGGAAAATGGCGGCCCTCATGGAGTGGGGGGGGGTCGTCTGGCTTGTTGCGAGGCTCTGCTGGGGTGGTGGGCCAGGGCTAGAACCTGCCATCTCTCCCAGGTACCTCGTGAGCGGCTGGGTACAGGGAGAGCCAGTAGCAGCTCTTCCCCATGTCTGTGAGTCTCTGGATCAGCATACCTGGGCCGGACTTGAAAAAAAACTGCTGCAGGGTGGGTCCCATGAGCCAGGTTGTAATAGGCTCTTCTGCTGGGTGGAGTTCTGATGAGAGGGAAGTCCGGATGTGGAAAATGGCAGCCCTCATGGAGTGGGGGTCGTCTGGCTTGTTGCTAATCTGATATATAGTTTTTCAATGAAGGATTTAATCTAGCACATAAGGTTATCATCATTGTTGAAGCTATTGTATTTATTAGATCTGTGGGGGTGATTGGTTTGTATCTAAGAGGAACAAAATAAAATGTAAGATAAGCTTCTTGGCCTCCTGGAATTTTCATTCTAGTGATTGGTGACAAGACCAGTAAATATGAGACAGTAAACAAGTAATTCCAGATAATAGTGATGTTAGAGAAGGGACAAGGTGGATTGGATCCACTACGGATGCCACATAAGGAAAGTAAGATTCAAATTGCCTGTGAGGAGAGAACTAAGTGTTTATCTCTAGGAGAGAGCAAAAGGTACAGAAGGTGGTGGTGTAGTGAAAAGAACTTCAGTGGAAATCTGGCTCCACTGTTATCACAGGGTCAACTCTTTGAGATTAAATACTCCTTTGTTAAACTGCAATCCCTTACTTTATAGTCTGTTTTAATAAAACAAAGTTATGAAAGAGCTTATCATAATACCTGGAATATAGTAGGTGCCAGGCAGAAAATGAATTCTTTTTTCTAATCCCTGACTGAAAAATGATAATGACACATTCTAGGGGCAGTAGGTAAAATCTGATTGTAAAAGAATGAGAGGAAGGAATTTTTTTTCAGTGGGGTGCCTACACCTGATAGTGGTTAGGTCTTATCCATGGCTTTGCGCTCAAGGATCAGTCCTGGCAGGGCTCAGGGGACTATATGGGATGCTAGGGATAGACTAAGCTCAGCCCCCCTGCAAGACAAGTGTCCCTACTTGCTACCTCTCTGGCCCTAAAGAAGTGATCTTAAGTAGAGGAGAGGGGCAAAGTTAAATACTATCTATGTCTTATATTAATATTATTGGGTCCAATGGAAATGTTACTGGCGCCGCTCGAGCAAATTGTTGAATAAAAGGGATTCAAGTGATCAAGTGATCAAGTGATGTCTTATCTTATATTTCAAGCCTTAAATTGATTTTGTGGGGACCAGAGATACAGCAAAGGGGTTTACTTACTTGCCTTGAGTGTGGACAACATTGGTTCAATTCTTGGCACCATGCTGATAATGACGACAGTGGGATTTTTTTTTTTCCATGTATTTCTTTTTTTTTTTTTATCTTTTTGCCTGTATTTATTTTTTTTAAATTTTTTTTATTTTTACAATTACAAAGATATACAATTAAAAAGTTCATATTTGGGTTTTGGTCATACAGTGTAGCAGCACCCATCCCGCCACCAGTGCCCATCTCCCACCACCAACGTAGCTGGTTCCCTCCCCCCCTCCCCCAGCCCTCCTCCATGGCAGGTTCTTTATTTCTTTCCATTTCTCTATCTTTCTCTCTTTTCCTTCCTCTTCTCCTTCTACATATTATGGTATCATAATATGTACCTATATATTTATGTTATGCAGATAAATGCAGTCATTCTGTAACTGTCTCTCTCCTTCTGGCTAATTTCGCTCAACATAATCTTCTCCATGTCCATCCATTTGTAGGCAAATTTTATAACTTCATTTTTCCTAACAGCTGCATAGTATTCCATTGTGTAGATGTACCAAAGCTTTTTTATCCAGTCATCTATTTTCGGGCACTCGGGTTGCTTCCAGATTCTGGCTATTGTGAATAATGCTGCTATGAACATAAAAGTAGGGATGGTGTTTCCGCTGCGTATTTTTGGTTTCCCAGAGTAGATTCCCAGGAGTGGTATGGCTGGGTCAAATGGGAGTTCAATTTCTAGTCTTTGGAGGAATGTCCATATTGTTTTCCAGAAAGGCTGTACCAGCCGGCATTCCCACCAACAATGGATGAGTGTCCCCTTTTCCCCACACCCACGCTAGCACTTGTTGTTCTTGTTCTTTTGAATATGTGCCAGTCTTTGTGGTGTAAAGTGGTATCTCATTGTTGTTTTGATTTGCATCTCTCTGATGATTAGTGATGATGAGCATTTTTTCATATGTTTTTTGGCCATTCGAATTTCTTCCTTGCTGAAGTTTCTGTTCATTTCTTCTCCCCATTTTTTGATGGGGTTGTTTGTTTTCTTCTAGTAAAGTTCTACCAGTGCCTGATATATCCTGGATATTAACCCCTTATCAGATGAGTATTGGGTGAATATTCTTTCCCATTCTGTGGACTGCTTTTGTATCTTAGTCACTGTTTCTTTTGAGGTGCAGAAGCTTTTTAGTTTCATGTAGTCCCATATATTTATCTTTTCTTCTAGTTGCTTTGTTAGAGATGTTTCATCTTTGAAGATGCCTTTAGCTTCAATGTCGTGGAGGGTTTTTCCTATATTTTCTTCAATGTACTTTATGGATTCAAGTCTGATATTGAGATCTTTAATCCACTTTGATCTGATTTTTTGTGCATGGTGTTAGACACAGGTCCAAATTCATTTTTTTACATGTCGCTGCCCAGTTTTCCCAACACCACTTATTGAAGAGGCTTTCCTTACTCCATTTTAGACTCGTTGCACCTTTATCAAAGATTAAATGATCATGTGTTTGAGGTTGGGTGTCAGGATACTCAATTCTATTCCATAGGTCCACGGGTCTGTTTTTATTCCAATACCATGCTGTTTTAATTACTACTGCCTTGTAGTACAGTTTGAAGTTGGGTAAGGTGATGCCTCCCATCTTCTTTTTCCCGGGGATTGCTTTAGCTATCCTTGGGGGTTTCTCGTTCCATACAAATTTCAGGATTGTTTGGTCAATTTCTTTGAAGAATGTCATGGGTATCCTCATAGGGACTGCATTGAATCTGTATAGAGCTCTAGGGAGTATTACCATTTTGACAATGTTGATTCTCCCCATCCATGAGCAGGGAATGTGTTTCCATTTCCTTGTGTCCTCTTTTATCTCTTGGAGCAGTGTCTTGTAGTTTTCTTTGTACAGGTCCTTTACACACTTGGGTAAGTTGATTCCTAGGTATTTGATTTTCTGTGGCACAATTGTGAATGGAATTGTTTCCTTAATATCCCTTTCTTCTCTTTTGTTATTTGTATATAGGAAAGCCACCGACTTTTGCGTGTTGATTTTGTATCCTGCCACTCTACTATATGCGTCTATTGTTTCTAGGAGTTTTTTGGTAGAGAGTTTAGGGTTCTCTAGGTATAATATCATGTCATCTGCAAATAATGATAGCTTGACTTCTTCCTTGCCCTATCTGGATGCCCTTGATGTCCTTTTCTTCTCTGATTGCTATGGCAAGTACTTCCAGTACTATATTGAATAAAAGAGGTGAGAGTGGGCAACCTTGTCTTGTCCCTGATCTCAGGGGGAAGGCTTTCAACTTTTCCCCATTGAGAATGATGCTCGCTGTGGGCTTTTGGTAGATGGCTGTAACTATCTTGAGGAAAGTCCCTTCAATTCCCATTTTCTGGAGGGTTTTAATCATGAACGGGTGCTGGATCTTGTCAAATGCTTTCTCTGCGTCTATTGATAGGATCATATGGTTTTTATTTTTTCTCTTATTGATATGATGTATTATGTTGATTGACTTGCGAATGTTGAACCATCCTTGCATACCGGGATGAATCCTACTTGGTCATGATGTATAATCTTCTTGATGAGTCTTTGGATTCTGTTTGCTAGTATTTTGTTGAAGATCTTAGCATCCGTGTTCATCAGGGATATTGGTCTGTAGTTTTCTTTTCTTTGTGTTGTCTCTCCCTGCTTTGGGTATCAGGGTGATATGTGCCTCGTAGAAGCTGTTTGGGAGTGTTTCTGTTTCTTCTATTTCCTGGAAGAGCTTGAACAGGACTGGCAGTAGGTCCCTCCTTAAAGGTTTGGTAGAGTTCACTAGGGAATCCGTCTGGACCTGGGCTTTTGTGTTTTGGAAGTCTTTTAATTACTGTTTCTATTTCCTCAATGGTGATAGGCTTATTCAGGTATTGGAGGTCTTCTTGTTTCAGCCGTGGGAGGTTATAGGACTTCAGGAATTGATCCATTTCTTCTAGATTCTCATGTTTCACGGCATACAGTCTCTCAAAGTAATCTCTGATGATCTTTTGGATTTCTGTGGTTTCTGTTGTGATGTCACCCTTTTTATTTCTGATTCTGTTTATTTGGGTTCTCTCTTTCCCTGTCCTTACAAGTCTTGCCAATGGTTTGTCAATCTTGTTTATTTTTTAAAAAAATCAGCTCTTGGTTTCATTAATCTTTTGGATTGTTTTTTTGGTTTCCAACTCATTGATTTCCTCTCTAAGTTTTATTATTTCCTTTTTTCTGCCTGGGTTGGGCTCCTTTTGTTGGTCTTTCTCTAATGTCTTCAGCTGTATAGTCAGGTTATTTATGTGGGCCCTTTCTTGTTTCCTGATGAATGCTTGCAGAGCTATAAATTTCCCTCTTAACACGGCTTTTGCCGTGTCCCACAAGTTCTTATAGTTGGTGTCTTCATTTTCATTTGTTTCCAGAAATCTTTGGATTTCCTGTTTGATTTCTTCTATGACCCATTTGTTGTTCAGGAGTGAGCTGTTCAGTTTCCAGGTGTTTGGTTTGACTCCCTGTTTCTGTGTACGGTTAACTTCCATTTTCAGTGCATCATGGTCTGAAAAGATAGCTGACACAATTTCTATCTTTTTAATTTTATTGAGGTATGCTTTGTGGCTCAGCATGTGGTCTATCTTGGAGAATGTTCCATGTGCACTAGAGAAAAATGTGTATTCAGCTTTTTTTGGCATGAAAAGCCCTGTATATATCTACTAGCTCTCTTTCTTCCATTTCTTCCTTCAGGGCCAGTATTTCCTTGGTGAGTTTCAGTCTTGTTGATCTATCCATCGTTGATAGAGCAGTGTTGAAGTCTCCAACTATTATTGTGCTACTGTTAATGTCTTCTTTGAGGTCTCTTAGCAGTTGTTTTATGTATTTTGCTGGCCCCTCGTTGGGTGCATATATGTTTAGTAGTGTAATTTCTTCCTGGTGTACATACCCCTTAAGTAATAAGAAATGGCCTTCGTTGTCCCTTCTAACCTTTTTCAGCCTGAAGTCTATATTATCTGATACTAATATGGCCACACCAGCCTTTTTGGAGGAATTGTTTGCATGGAGAATGGTCTTCCAACCTTTGACTCTGAGTCTGTGTTTGTTCTGATTATTCAGATGTGTTTCTTGTAGACAGCAGAATGTTGGGTTCAATTTTTTAATCCATTTTGTTACTCTGTGTCTCTTAATTGGTGCATTTAGACCATTGACATTGAGAGAGATTATTGTCATCGGATTTTGTGCCATCTTTTCTCTTTGAGCTTGTTGTGCTTATGGGTTTGGTCGTATTACAGTAGACCCTTCAGTCCTTCTTTTAAGGTTGGTTTTGAGTCCATGAAATTCCTGAGTTGTTGCTTATCCATGAAGTTGTGTATCTTTCCTTCATATTTGAATGTGAGTCTGGCCGGGTAAAGAATTCTTGGTGAGGCCTGCAGTTCATTCAGCCTTTTCACAATATCCCACCATTGTTTTCTTGCTCGGAGTGTTTCATCAGAGAAGTCTGCTGTAAATCTTAGAGATGTTCCTTTGTATGTGATTTCCTTCTTTGATCTTGCTGCTTTCAGTATTCTATCTCTATCTATAGTTTTTGTCATTTTAATTAAGATGTGTCTTGGAGTATTCTTGTTGGGGTTTCTTTTAGCAGGTATCCTACGGGCCTCCTGGATCTTGAGGCAAGTGTTTTTTAGTTCCGGGAACTTCTCAGCAATGATGGCTTTGACAGTTTCTTCTTCATCAGGGTTTTCTTCTTGCCCTTCTGGGACCCCAATGATCCGTATGTTGTTTCTTCTGGCTTCATCCCGATTATCTCTTGTTGTCTGTTCGGTAATTGTGAGTCTTTTTTCTATCTTCTGGTGTTGTGTAGAGAATCTTTGGAACGCGCCTTCGAGATCACTAATTCTTTCTTCAGTAGCTATTATTCTGCTATGCTGGCTTTCCACTGTGTTTTTCATTTCATTTACCTCATTTTTAATATATGTCATTTCCATTTGCATTTTCCTCACTTCTTCTATCATGTCCTCTTGTATTTTATTGAGTTTGCATTCCATTGCTTCTTTGAATTCCTTATGACTCCTTAACATTTTTTTCGAAATTCCTTATCAGAGAGGTTATATAACTCATTGGTATTGCTTGGCTCATCTGGACTAGTGACTTCACTCACAGAGCTGGATGGAACTTTGCGTTGCCTTACCATTTTGACTATTGTAGGTTGCAAATGTGGGGTCTTGGATGACAGGATAGTACAGTTAGTAGGTGTCTGGTCTGTTTGCGGAGTTTGGGTGGGTAGCAAGGATGTAGGAACCAAGGTTCAGTGGTACCTCATGCAAGATAGGTAGTAAAAGGTTCGCCCCGGAACGCCGAGCGTCGCGTTTTGAGTTTTGGGATGATTACGGAAGCGCAGGGGCCCAAGGTTCATGGTGAAACCAAGGCAGTTAGCCTTGGTTCCCGTTGATGGAGTTTCCGGACAGTGGGATTTTTAAGGTCATAAATGTTATGAGGAGCAGGGATTTGGCTCAGGTGGTAGACCCCTTGCCTTACATGTGTGAAGCCCTGGGTTATATCCTTGGTGCCATGTGGCCCCATGAGCCCCTGCCTGGTGTGGGTCCCACAACTAACAAAAAAATTTAAAAAACAAGTAATTTTTTGAAGAAAATATTCTATGGAAATACATAGAATGGATTGAAAGAGATCAGAATGGAAAAGGATAATAATATTTTAACTTACATTTTTTCTTCATATGTTTATATAGCTTTAATAAGCAGAGTATTAGCTGTAACGGATTACAGAGGACCTGACTGCCGGTTTCTGAACTTCACTGAAGGAGAAGAAATATCTGTTTATGTAAAACTTGCAGGAGAAAGGGAAGACTTATGGGCAGGAAGTGTAAGTATCTAGTCTTACTAGCATTACAGAATAAATGACAGACTTGTACAAGTATGCCATCTTTCCATCTCCGGAGAAAGAAACTGTATTGAAGAGTTTCAAAACAAATACACCTAATCCTTATGTATAGAAAGGTATTGTTTAACTAGTTTAAACAAACACACAAAAAGGTTGGGACCAGAGGGATAGTGCAGAGGTTAAGGAGCTTGCCTTGGACACAGCCCACTCTGGATCAATCCCTGGAACCATACGCGGTCCCCTCAAGCACTTCCAGGAGTTATCCCTGAGCACAGCCAGGAATAAATCCTAAATAGAACTAGGTGTGTCCCCAAAACCGAAAAGAAAAAAAAAAGGTTGTTAACTGGTAGTTCCAGAATTTCTATAAATTTCTTGCAAGTCTGGGAAGATGGCTCAAAGGACTAGAAATACACACAATGTGAGTGAGGCCCTACTGTGATGCAGACACAGCATGAACCCCCGTCCCCAGTAGCACTGTCAGTATGGCCCTGCGGGTGTCCTTAGCAAGGATGGGCTCAGCAGCACAGCATAACAGGGCCCATGCCAGAGACTTTCAGGCCCACATGGCCAGGCTGGGTATTACCAGGAGTAGATCTAGGACACCCAGCCCACAATCAAAATGCCTGTACCTATTCTTGTTTATATGTTTATTTAACTGAATCACGGAGAGAAATACAGTTACAAAGTTCATGATTAGGTTTCAGTCATACAATGTTCCAGCACTTGCCCCTTCACCAATGTGCATTTCCCATCACCAGTATTCTCTGTCCCCCTCCTTCCCACAGTCCCCCCAGCCTACCTCTATAGCAGATACTTTTCTTCTCTCTCACTCTCTCTCCCTCTCTCTTTCTCTCTCTCTCTTTTGCTCTCTCTCCCTCTCTCACTCTCTTTCCTCTCTTTCCTTTTTAGGCATTATAGTCTGCATTACAGATACTGAAAGGTTATCATGTTTGTCCCTTTACCTACTTTCAGCCCTCAATTCTTGTCCAGAGGTATCTCTTACTGCTTCAGGAAAAAAGTCTATATTTTTGGGAGGTTAATTTTTCTGTGAGCTGGGTCCCCAGAAGATGGAGTGTGGTCAGAGGAATGGTGATAATTTTGGAGTGTGGAAGCAACTGGCTGTAAGGCCTTATTAGAAGGGTACTGGGCTGACCTACCTCCCTCCAGAGTGTCCCCAGACATCTCAACCATAAGTGGGTGTCTGAATACTTTTGGTGGCTATTGATCTCTTTTGAGATTTATAAGTCACTAGAGCAGGGCTGATATATGAGCTTATCTGGTGGCACCAGAGGTGGTTCATCTCAGATGTCTCTCTCGGCCATGGCAAGAAGGGACCTGTACTTAGAAACTTTTGGTTACACCCAGTTGTGCTCAGGGCTTCTTTCTGGCTCTGTGCTTAGGTACTATTTCTGATGATGCTTGGGTGACCATATACATGCATAATTTTTAAAGTTAGATTTAATTAATTTTTACTGGAGGGGAAACACCCCACTCCAGTAAAGAGTGCTTGCCTTGCACACAGCTAATCTGGATCTGATCCTCAGCACACACCATATAGTCCCCTGATCCCACCAACAGTGATCTTTGAATGCAGAGCCAAGAGTAAAGCCCTGCGCACAGCTTGGTGTGAAACAAAAACAAAACATACAAATAAAAATGGTAAGGAAGGACTAGAGAGATATTACAGGGCTTACGGTACTTATTTTATGTGCAGCCAACCACCAACTCATTCCCTAGCATCACCTATGGTCCTTCATAGGTGAAGGACCTCAAGCATGCTCAGAGGCTACATCTGTCTCTGTACTGGGGCTATGCCGAGCTTTGTTCCCAAGGAGTATGCTTAGCAGTGATCTATGTCAGGATTTGAATCATTCCATGGCCACAGCTGCAAGCAAGATTAAGTTCTTTCACCTCTCTACTGTATCTCCAGCCCTAAATTTTTCACATTTGCTGTAGAGAATTTGTATGGAGATAATGGAATGGTTTTGCAACCCCCTGGGGGGTTTGTTAAGAACCAAATTGAATAATGATTGGAGTTTTAATCATTCCAGTTAAAAACATGTCTTTCAGGCAGGAGATAACTCAAACAACTGGAGTGTGTGCAGTATGAGCAGGAGGCCCATGTTTGTTCCTCAGCATTGCAAGGTCCCACAGCATTGCTGGGAGTGACACCTGAGCACAGAGCTTGGAGTAAACCATGAGCACCACCAGGCATGCCTAAAGCTCAAATCAAGCCAAAAATAACCCACAACCACCATCCACACCAAAATATGTATGTCTTTTTGAGAAAATTAAGGACTAAGTTTTATTGATGCTCAGAAAGAGGAAAAGACTAAGGAATCAAGATTCATGAATTTTTCATGGAAAAAAATTAGAACTGATTGAGTGGTTTATTTGGTTCAAAGTCCTATTATCCTGTAGCTCCTCCAAGACTGAATCATCTTCTTGAGTACATAACATGGGATTTTTTTTTTTTTTTTTTTTTTGCTTTTTGGGTCACACCCGGCAATGCTCAGGGGTTACTCCCTGGCTCTGCACTCAGGAATCACTCCTGGCGGTGCTCAGGGGACCATATGGGATGCCGGGAATCGAACCCAGGCCGACACAAGCCGGCCGCGTGCAAGGCAAACGCCCTACCCGCTGGGCTATCGCCTCCAGCCCCCAACATGGGATTATTAACAATTAATGCTATTTTCAGTTGAAAATAGATTTACGCCTTTGATTATAACATCATGTTTTATAATGAAAATGTCATGATAAGCAGTTATTATCCCACACTGAAGAAGAATAACCAATCTGATACACATATCATAATGTTCTCTGAGTGCTATATAAAAAAGCAGATTCTATTAGGATCTGTCCTCCTTTTACCATCAGTGACTATGTGAATGAAACTCTGAGTGTCACTGGCCAGAACTATTTGCCTAGTCTCAGTCTAAAAATTTCCACATATTTTTAAGGAAGAGAGAGTTTAGGTCATGCCTGGATGTTCTTGGGACTTATTATGGGTTCTGTGCTCAAGGAAAACCCCCTATTTGTTATGAAGGACCATAGGTGATGCTAGTGAATGAGTTGGTGGTTGGCTGCACGTAAAATAAGTACCGTAAACCCTGTAATATCTCTCTAGTCCTTCCTTACCATTTTTATTTGTATGTTTTGTTTTTTTTTTCACACCCAGCTGTGCGCAGGGCTTTACTCTTGGCTCTGCATTCAAAGATCACTGTTGGTGGGATCAGGGGACTATATGGTGTGTGCTGAGGATCAGATCCAGATTAGCTGTGTGCAAGGCAAGCACCCAGCTGCTGAACTATCTCTCCTGCCCCTTCCTTACTCTTACTAAATTAAAATAAATTTTTAAAAATTGGGCCACACCCATCACCTCTGGGGAGTCCCGAAAGCAGTTGGATGAGACTCGCCCACCACACTAGCCGCCCCTTCGCTGTCTAGATGCTGACCATGAGGCCCCTAAGTCCATCAAACCAGTGGAAACAGTTGTGTCCTTTAATGTACTGCATTCTACGATGTACAGGAAAGTTTGGCGGGAGGGAGAGATAGAGGGGAGAGAAAAGACATACAGAACCCGCCAAGTATTTGAGGTGTGGGAGGGGGAGGGGGTGGGGACATTGGTGATGGGAAATGGGTTCAGGTGGAGGGATGGGTGTTGGAACACTGTAGAACCAAAACTCTACATGAGCATCTTGCAATTGTATGTCTAAAAGTGGTGTAATAATATGAACGTGGATAAAAACACTGGCTCGGTTACACATCAACAATGCAACCATAAAGGATGCCACCTACTTTGATGTGACTTGTACAGCAACCAGTGACATAGTACTAACTTCAAATTTGCAGATTGTTAACATAAAGCCACTGAATGAGTACCAAAAAAAAAGGGGTGTAATAAAATTTGGGAAAAGAAAAAAAATTGGGCCACAGCCAGCAATGCTCAGAAGTTAATCTTTTTTTTTTTTAAATATTTTCTTTTTTTTTCTTTTTTATTTATTTATTTATTTATTTATTCCACCTTTTCTCCTTTTTTTTTTAATTGAAGGATGCTCATGTGGAGTCCTGGCTCCACAGGGTTCCAAGATGCACCCTCCACCCGAACCCATCTCCCCTCACCAACGTCCTGTCTCCCTCCCCTCCCGAATCCCAATCACCCGGCGGGCTCTATATGTCATCTCCTTCCTCTGTATATCTCCCTCTCAGCAAACCCTCCTGCTGTTCGCGGAATGCAGTGTACCAAAAAACATCATTGTTTCACCACCCTAGTGGCCCAGCGCGGCCGCTTGCGGCCGCGCGACCTGGGCTTCGAACCGGCTTTGCTGGTCCTCTGGTCGTGGGACATTTTCCCAGCGTCTGGACAATGAAAATGGTGGCTAGCGTGGTGGGCCGAGTCCCATCCGGCTGCTTCCGGGACCCTCCGGGGCGGGCGGCCCGCTCCCAAAGCCCATCTGCCCTCCTCGGGGTTCCATAGTCAGCTGAGGCCCGGCGCGAGCCAGGCTCCTGCCTCCCGAGCCGTCTGCAAGACTCTGGATGCCGGGGGCCCGTCAGCGGCTCCTGGGCGGGAAACCGGGCTAGTCACGATGGAGGGGAAGGGGTGACCACGCCTCCGTCTGACGACTTCCCAGTGCTTCCCGCCTCTTGGAGCCGCCTACTTGGGCTCGAACCGGCTTTTGCTGGTCCTCTGGTCGTGGGACATTCTCCCACCCGGTTTCCCGCCCAGGAGCCGCTGACGGGCCCGGCATCCAGAGTCTTGCAGACGGCTCGGGAGGGGGGGAGCCTGGCTCGCGCGCGGCCTCAGCTGACTATGGAACCCCGAGGAGGGCAGATGGGCTTTGGGAGTGGGCCCGCCGCCTCGGGAGGGTCCCGGAAGCAGCCGGATGGGACTCTCGTCCACCACGCTAGCCACCATTTTCAGAAGTTAATCTTGACTCATCAGGTGCTGTCTCCATCAGTGTCAGAGATTGAATTCAGGCATCCTGCATGCAAAGTATATGCTCTAGCTAGCTGAGCTGCCTTGCCTTGCATTGCTTGGCAGAGCCAGGTTTGACCTCCGGCATCCCTTATGGTGCCCCAAGTACTGCTCGAAGTAACTCTTGAGTGCATCGCCAGGAGTAACTCCTGAGCACCGTCCGGTTTGACCCTCCTCTGTTCCTCCTCCCCAAATAAGGGGCAAGAATAGATTTAATTTATTATTGCTTGTTATTATTTATTTATTTTGATAATATGTTTTATTTATTTTGATAGAAAGGAAAAGACTTTGGATATTTCCCCAAAAATGCAGTCCAGATTGAAGAAGTGTTCATATATGAGGAAGTTGAAATATCAACTAAAGTAAGTGAATTCATTCTTGGTTACTAACTGACTCTGAAATTTCTGGTTAAGTGGAGTAACAGTAAGGCAAGTAATATGTTTGCAGCAAACCCTGACACGACACAGTCCCTGTGTGTGAATGAAGGGAATGAAGGGAATGAAGGGCTGTTTTCCTTCCCTCCCAACACTGGGGGTTGTGTGGCCCTTTCCACAAATTCCCTCCCCTAAGATGTGTATAAGAACATGGAATTAATATAAATACACATTGACAGATGACTGGACAAGAAGTCCCCCCCAACACTTTATTTAAACACCATGGTTTACAAAGTTGTTCATGGTGATGTGCTGTAGGTATTCAATTTTCTAACACCAATCCCACTACTACTATTACCTTCCCTACACCAGCGGGTGCTGGCCACCCTGTTTTGTGAGTGTCCTGGATGTCTCAGCTGGGCATGGGTGTCTGACAGATTTTGTGGCTGGTTTGTCTCTTTCAAATTTTATTTCTGAGTTTCTGGAACAAGGCTGGTAGTTGAGCTTACATGGCTGTGGGGGGTAGTTTGTCACAAGAGGTTTTTTTTAAAAACTTTTTTAATTTTATTTCTAATTTTCTAATTTTCCTGACCATTCCTCAAGCCTACCCATATAGCAGGCCCATGATAATTTTTTAATATTGCTTGTTATCATTAAATTACTAACTGAATGATAAAAAATTTACTTAGAAGAAAATTAGTGAAAATTGTTGTGTATCACCATGGGGACATTAAGTTCTTGTCTAAAAGATGTTGTTAAAAGTTGTTAAAAGTTAAGCCTTCTGTGTTAATGCTTTTTAAAATTTTTTTTTCAAGTAAAAATTTTTATTTTATTTTATTTTATTTTATTTTTGCTTTTTGGGTCACACCTGGCAATGCTCAGGGGTTACTCCTGGCTCTGCACTCAGGAATTACTCCTGGCGGTGCTCGGGGGACCATATGGGATGCCGGGGATCGAACCCGGCCCGGCACAGGCTGGCTGCGTGCAAGGAAAAATCCCTACCCGCTGGGCTATCGCTCCGCCCCTGTGTTAATGCTTTTATTAAAGACTGATTGGCTTCTACATTATATCCCATACAATCTGGTGGGCAACTAACTTGTCAGTGCTGTAGAGTTTGGAGATGTTGTGCAGCTGCAAATGCGGCTGGGAGCTCCAGGAAATCCAGCATTTTTTACCAAGTGGTCTAGCTGGACTTCAAATTTTAACTGGGCAGCAGCTTAGGGGTGTTGGTGTGATCACAGAAGTTTCTGGAAGTACAGGGAGGTGGACCATCCCAACTCTGAGAAGGCCTAGAGTTTTCAGGATCAGTGACCCCCAGTGCCCGAATTTTTTGGTAGGTTAAGTTCTTTATAAGGCTGAGTTCTGAGGTGAGAGGCTTGGTGGCAAATTTGGAGTGTGGCCTGATGGATCAAAGAAGCCAGGGTTTCTTTGAGCGGGTGCTGGCCAACCCTGCTTTGTGAGTGTCCTGGATGTCTCAACTGGGCATGGGTGTCTGACAGATTTTGTGGCTGGTTGATCTGTTTCAAATTTTATTTATGAGTTTCTGGAGTAAGGCTTGTAGATGCCCCTTACATGGTGGTGGGGGGGTAGTTCGTCTAAGAAGTTTTTTTTTTTAATTTTTTAATTTTATTTTAATTGAAACATCATGCAATACAGTTAGAAGGCTGTTCTGTTAGGTTACCCCTCCCAAGTTGCACAGAAGCCACAGAGACCAAGCACAGAAGCAGTGCTTCTGTGAATGCAGTGAACGTAGTGGAGACATCTAATGCAGTTGTATTCAGCAGAATACTGCATGCAAGTAAAATGAAAGAGATAACATTTTGCATTTTGCACAAAGTGGATGGATTTTTTTTCATACCTTGTCATCCTTGAAATTTACTTGCTTATTGTCGGGGCGCTCCGCGGGGTCCCCGACAGTGCCGGGAAGCGAGTTCCCTTCTACCTCCGAAGCCGGCGAGGAATGGATGAGCACTCAGGGATCCGATGAGGTTTTAAAAGACTTTACTTATCACAGGTTCAGGCATACAAATCAGCAAAAGGAAAAACCCGATGCTTAGGATTCCAGGCTAGAACCCCAGCCACGTGTAGGCCAAGATGGCGACCACCACGTGCAAAGGCTTTGGGAAAGGAGAAGAACACTTCCAAGCAGGGCGACCGCTCACAGCGAGCGACAGCCCCCAAAGAAGCGCGGAGAGTGAAAACCGGCTAGTTTATACCCATGCAACTCAGGCCTTCCTCCCATTGTTATGGAAAGCAGGGAGTGTTAAATGTCCTTAGATAATCCCTCCCTGCACCTCACCTAGGCCCTTTAGTGTGCTAATGTTTTGAGCCAAATGCCCTTAAAGGAGTCCTGCAACAGCTTATGGCTTCAGGCTTATGGAGCACAGTTCAGACAGTGCTCAGGATCAAACCAGAGTATACTGCTTTGCTCTTTAAACCCTGTGCTATCTCTCCCTAAAATGGATGGGTCTTTTTTCCTGAAAATTTGGGCTCATATTCAGCAGTGCTCATGGCTCTGCACTCAGGAATTTCTCCTGGTGGTGCCTGGCGGGGGATCATGTGGGATGCTCAGAATCAAACCTGGGTTGACCACATGCTAGGCAAACATTCTACCTATTTTCCTATCACCAGGTCCCTTAAATAGATGAATATTGAGGTGATTATGATAAATGAAATAAGTGAGGAAGTAAAAAGATACTTACCAGTGGGTTTAATAAATATATGAAATTTCAATAACTAAAGTGACCTGACAGCATACAATGAAAGTAATTATTTTTTGGTTTTTGGGTCATACTTCACGATGCTTTTGACCATTTGTTGCTTTATTGCTGCGATTTTAGGTCCCACATATGTGAGAGATCATTCTGTGTCTGTCCCTTTTCTTTGAGGGGATAGTGGCAGTGGCCAAACCCAGCAATGTTCAGGATTTGCTTATGGCTCAGAGATCACTCCTGGTTGATTTAGGGGCCCATATAGGATGCTTCTACTGAGAGTATCCCACCTGCACAGCAGAGTCTGGCAAGCTACCCGTGTCGTATTTGATATGTCAAAACCAGTAACAATTATAGACCTCATTCCCATGACCTGAGCAAATGGTTTCAGGCTCTTTGTGTTCCTGGAGTGAGCAGATGCCCTTGGGCTACACAAGCACATGGAGATGTTACTGGTGCCCGCTCGAGCAAATCAATGAGCAATGGGAAGACAAGTGATACAAATGATACTTCACAATGCTCAGGCCCTGGCTCTGCACTCAGGAATTACCCTGGCGGTGTTTAGGGGACCATATGGGTTGCTGGGATCAAACTTGGGTGGGCCTCATATAAGACAAATGCCCTACCAACTGTACTATTGCTCTGGCTTGAAAGTAATTTTTGTTTGTTTTTGGCTCTTTGGGTCACACCTGGAGATGCTACAGGGTTGATTCTGGCTCTGCACTCAGAAAATATTCCTGGCAGTGCTCAGGGATCCATATGGGATGCTGGGGATTGAACCCAGGTCGGCCATGTGCAAGTCAAACC
>JAJIBD010009644.1:0-63724 GCA_021461705.1 Cryptotis parvus
TGTGTTGGGGGGAAGGGGGTGGCGTTTAGTTCTTTCTCCTCCAGGCAATTCTCATTATTGGAACTGTCGCTTGGGTGACAGTGAAGCATGGGCTCGCCACAATACTTCCAGATGCCTCTTCTAAATGGCACTGATGAGCCGAATCACCTGCCCCTCCCAGAGAGCCTTTCTGGGCCAGGCGCCCTGGCACATGTTATCTCAACTACCAGCTGCACTTTTTCAAAATAGAATGCTGGGTTTGAGCGAGCCTTGCTCAAGGTCACCGCCAAGATGCTTTTCGCTTCCAAGTTGCCTCACCCGAATCCTCACTTTTCTTGCTAATCCGTTCCAGCGCCATCGAATCGAGCCTACCGAGCAAGTTTTTCCTCCAAATTGAGTCTGAATGCTACAGCTGAAACGCGAGACCTCATTTCTCCGGGTGAAGTGAGAACGAAATTAGACAATTTTTATTTTTAACGACAGTCATTTATACTGCTTATGAAAGAAGTGGTCTCTGTAAAACTCTTGCAAACTAAGAGTTGAGTGAAAAGCGAGGGTTAACCACCATTTTTTTTTCTGGTGACCTGCTGCAGCTTAGCACACACTCCCCAAATCTACCATTAATGTCTCCTGATTCTGGGGGTTGCCAGGCCAGCTCAGCTCTTCCCTGTCTGGGGTCTCGTCAAGCTGCAGTTTGAGTTTCCTATGCTGGTTTCTGCTCTCATTTCTGTATCGAGTGTGTGTATATCACAATTAATTGTATATCACAGTTAATGGCTTGACTCAACATAGTGTGATTCCAAAAGGACAGAGACGTTTGTGTCTTGATCATTGCTATGTACCTCATTTGGTATCTGTCATATCTAGGCATTCAGTAAAAACTTGTTTAATGAATAACCAAATGAATCAATGGTTGGATGGATGATGGATGAACTGGTGGGTGGATGGGTGGGTGGATGGATGGATAAGTGGGTAAGTGTGTTGATAGGTGAATTATAAATGACCTGAGATCCTCCTCTGCATACATAACCTGGAAGAAAAGAGACAAGCTCCTCCCTAGCCAAAACTAAAAGCTTCAAGACCTCAAGCCCTGCCAGTTGGTCCACAGATGACAGAGAAAAGAGCAACTTCAGAGCCCATATTTGCACCCCCGGTGAGTCCGTGATGTGTGGCTCAGAAACTTAGCCTTTCTCTGTAGTTTTAAAACTTCTCGGACCACTTTGCCTTCTCGGGCAGCTCTTAGATGTCTCCTGCACTGGTCTGTTCTGCAGCAAGGTGGGGCTGGGGGGCACAGGAGTCACTTGAGGGGCGCTTCTCCGGTGCCCGGGACCTAGGACTGCCCAGCACGGCCCAGCACAGCAGCTCAGCCAACTGAATCATGAGATTCAGGTGGGTTAGTTCAGAAGGCCTGAGGCCTCTGAAGCCTCCATAAACTCTGCCAAAGGGCCAGAGTGCTAGTACAGAAGGTAAAACATCTGCCTGGCCTCTGGCCAATTCCAGCTCAATTTCTGGCAACTCATACACACCACCAGGAGTGAGTGGCCCCTGAGCGCAGAGCCCCTGGGCAGTGCTAAGAATGGACCAACACACACACACACACACACACACACACACACACACACAATTGCCAATATGGGCAGATGAGAGTGTGGGGCAAGAAGAAAAGCTCAAGGGTTCCCTGGCCCACCCCACATAGCACTTGTGATTCCACTCCTGGTTTTGCCACAAACTAGGTCCTTCAACTTGGAAGTCATTGCAAATGCCCCAGAGAGATTCAGCAATTGGGCTCAACTCTTGAGGCCAACTTGACCCCTCTCTTAGCCTTAGGCCCCCTCCTTGTTGTTCCTAAGCTCCACCCCCCATGTGCTGTGTATGGGCATGGGTCTGAATGAGCCCGGAGGACTTGGGAGTCCCGTTCCCACACTGCATTGCCTTTGAGGGCCTAGAGCTCAGCTCTGAGTCTGGACAGTGAGATGGGGGCATGGGGTAATGGGACCAGGAGGGGAGACAGCTGCTCGGGCCACTGGAATTGGAGAGTTCTGGTCTCCCCCCACCCCCGTCCAGGATGCCTCCAACAGTTCCCCCCCCCAGATGTTTTAAGAGCAGCTAGAGCAGCTCTGGGAATTAAGCACCAGGCAGCAAAGAGAAGGGTGATACTAAGTCCACTCTACCTGGTCCTTGTCTGGTCTCAGCCCGACAGAGCCCGCGGCAGAGGAGACTGGCTGCTGGGAAGATGATGTGCTTGAATGACAGGACAGGAGTCAGAGCTTCTTGTGGTAGGAAGTCTGCAGAGCTGCACGTTATGTGGGAGAGAAGGTCCAGAGGGTGACCTCTTTCTCCCAATACCGCAGCAAAACAGCCTGGGGAGCTCGTCCCACAAATACACACCAGGGGGCAGTGTGTACCAGGACATGGGAGCTCCAAAGCGCTGGGATTGCCAAACTGTCGCCTCCAGGAAGAAGCGCCAACAGGGCTTCCACCATAGAAGGGAAATGTGTGGAATCGCCTCCAGAAATTTCAATGGTCGATAAAAGAGGGCTGGTAAATGTGAAGGAGCCCACTAACATCCCCAGTTCCCAAGTCCACAGAGGGGCCTCGGTGGGGGTTAGGTTGGGGAAGGTATCGTCAGTTGAGTTCAGGAAATGCAAGTCAAACTCAATCCTTTCCTGAGTTATGGCCGCCTTTCTGCGACCATTATGCTGTTTAACCTTCAGCAGTCAGGAGTTCTGAGAGCTGCCCCCATTTGACAGGTGAGGAAAGTCAGGCTGAGCAGGGTGGGTGACTAGTCCAGATGGTAACAGGCAACATTTGGGGTTTAAGCCCAGATCTCTAGAGTCGCAGCCAGGGCTGTCCCGCTGCTGCACCAGAACCTTCTAAGCCTGTGCTCTCAGCAGAGGGGACGGCTTGCCTGCTCAGCAAGTCACTCCATTGCAATCTGTCAGACTGCCCAGGAGAGCCCTGCCTGATAGCTGTCCCCAGAAGCACAAAAATCCCCTTGGCTTAGATTCTGAAGTAATAGAAATAAGATTTTAAAATAAATATAGCAGGGACTGGAGCAATAGTCCAGCGGGTTTACCTTGCATGCAGCCAACCCAGGGTTCGATCCCCAGCATCCCATATGGTTCCCTGAGCTACCAAGTGTAATTACTGAGTGCAGGGTGAGGAGTAAACCCTGAGCATAGCCAGGTGTGACCTAAAAAGAAAAGATAAAAGCATAAATAATAAAATAAACATAGCAGAGGTAGCGTTGGCAGCGGACTCAGAGTAAAGAGAGTGATGCGTATGAGTGCAGTGCTGGATCCTAATAGGTTAGGAATGGAGAAGGATAGACTGATGGGAGCATTGTTCCCCTGAACCTCAAGACTAACTCAGTGAATACAACATGGGAAGTCACCATGGGTCACTCAGTGGAGGAATAATAAAGCAAAAGTGCTGTGCTCTGGGAACTCATAGAGCTTCTCTCTGGCCCCCAGATCTCCCTGCCACTGTCCCAGTACCCCTTGCTACTCTGTGCCCCAGAGGCAGACCTGTATGCACTGTGTTCCCCAACTCTCCTGGGAAGCTTAGAGACAGGTAGGAAGAAGTCAGTCTGTTCAGTCCCCCAGTTCCTTCCTGTTGGAACTCAGCTATACTCCTCTCCCCAGGGATACCACTTCCTGTCAGGGGTCTTCTCCATACTGTTCTATTGGGGTCCAGTAACTGTTTCCTTCCTGGATCCTCAGACTTCCCCACGGCTATATCCCTGAGTCACTGCCCCGTTCCTAGTTGACTTTCAAAAATCCCACCTACCCCTTAGGGGCTAGTCGTTTGATTGCATTCTGAAGGTACAGAGCACACAGGTGCCAGGATCCCAGAGGCTCCGAATGAGCTGGAAAGGCCAATGCAAAGACCGTTGGAGTAGAACAGTTGGACATGAGAAGCCAACCAGACAAAGGGAAGCCAGGACAGCTCCAAGGCCTGGAGCTTGTGGACACCCAGTCTTGGGAAATAAATCCAAATGTACACTTGTTTCTGTGTGAGCTAGAGAAGGAAAACGGCTGGCAGGAACAATGGTTTATTTGGTTTCACCCAGGCGGGGGGGGGCAGAAACATAGCCCAAAATTAGGAAGTTGGGGGGGGTGGAGGGCATACCTAGTTGTCCTCAGGGATCACTCCTGGCTCTGCACTCAGGAATTATTCCTGGCAATGCGCGAGGACCATATGAGATGCCACGTCAAACCTGGATCTACTGCATACAAGGCAAATGCCCTAAATGATTTACTATTGCTCCAGCTTCTGAACGGACTTTTCTTTTTTTTTTTCCTTTTTGGGTCACACTCGGCAATACTCAGGGGTTACTCCTGGCTCTGCACTTAGGAATTACTCCTGGCAGTGCTCAGGGGACCATATGGGATGCTGGGGATTGAACCCGTGCCGGCATGGGCCGGCCGCATGCAAGGCAAAAGCCCTACCCGCTGGGCTATCGCTCCAGGCCCCTGAACGGACTTTTCTTAAAGCTCTTTCCTGGACTAGGTAGCTAGGGATCAAAATAGGGAACAAAGAGACTCTCAGAAACTGATATTCTTTTTTTTTTTTTGGGTCACACCGGCATGCTCAGGGTTCCCTGGCTCGCACCAGGAATATCCTGGCCGGGGACCATAGGGGACGCCGGGAACCGGCGGCACAGGCCGCCACGGCAAACGCCTACCGCTGGGCTATCGCCCGGCCCCTGATATTCTAAAAAGAACATTTGTCAGTGTACAGCCAGATTCTTCCTAGGGTCTAGTTAAAAGTGGCCAAATTGCTGGAGCGAAGCCCAGTGGTAGGCGTTGCCTTGCACGCGCCGGCCTGTGCTGGCCTGGGTTCAACCCCCAGCATCCCATATGGTCCCCCAAGCACCGCCAGGAGTAAATCCTGAGTGCAGAGCCAGGAGTAACCCCTGAGCCCGCTGGGTGTGACCCAAAAAAAAAAAAAAAAAAAAAGTGGCCAAATTTCTGAATATTATTGGATAGTTGTTACTTTTCTGGAAAAAAGTAATAAAGTAAATAAATGCTGTGGTCACTTTTAAATAACGTTTGGGAGTAGTGGGGGTAAGCGCTGGCTTCAGAGCCACAGACCCTGGCTGCGAATCTCACTCCTTCCACCCCCAGTTTTGTTCTTCTTAAGCAGATTATGCTTCTCCAGCCCAGATTCCTCACCTGTGAAGGAGACAGTGCTGATGCCCACCTCACAAAATGGTTAAGGCTGATGAATAAATACAGGTGAAGGCACTTAGCGTGGCTGGCACAGGGCAGAAAGCCAGCAAGTGTGAGCCGTCGTTCAGAGCCTCTTCCTTCAATGGCTGACATCTAGAATAATGAAGTATGCACTCAAATATGATGTTAATGGAACTGAGCAGCATTTGGCCTGTTCTCTTGGGAAAGGAAGAGGAGAAAAATCATAAAAGCTATTTTCACTTTTGCACATTGTTGAAGAGCTAGAGTCTTTGGGGGTTGGGGATGGAGGGGGTTGGGCACACCAGGCGATGCTCAGGGGTTACTCCTGGCTCTGCACTCGGGAATTATTCGGAGTGCTCGGGAGATCATATGGGATGTTGAGGATCGAACCTAGGCTGGCTATGTGCAAGGCAAACGTCCTCCCCGCTGCACTATCACTCAGAACCTGTGCTTGAGGTCGTTTGGAAAGGGGTGACCCCCTTCCCTTGTCACCACACACCCCATGAGGGCAGAAAAAGTCCTCTTGTGTCCCCCTTCGGGTGTTAAACCCAGACCAGGGACAAGGTTTAATGAACAGAAGGACTGGCTTTAGGCAGGAAGTGGAGAAGACTGTCTCCTGAGACAGACGGGCCCCTCCATGCACACTCAGACTGTAGACATGGCTGGGACACTGAGCCCTGGAAAAGGAAGGTGCAAGATAGAACCAGAACTCAGGTGCACGGATTAGGAGCATTTTCCTAATGCAAAGTAGTGTTTAGGGGCAGCTAAAAATATCTCTGTTGAAGGTCACCTGATCCACGTTCCAAACCAAGGGAGAAGCAAAGGGGTGACCGTGCCCTTGGTGGAAGAATCAGCTTGAAAGCAGAAGTGCCTAGAGCTGAAGCTGGTGGTAAAGATGAAGCTCTGCCATGGACTCCTTCAGGTCCACCTTCCCTTCCCTTCTCCTGCAACCTAAGAATGAATCCATTACTCTGAGAAACAGGAGAAAGCAAGGAACTCAGGACAAAGAAACAGGTGGGAGAACTGTTTTCTGCTGAGAGTCAGGCCTGGGCCAGGAGTCACAGTCTGTTGGGTGGGACTTCTGGCTTGATTAGACAAGAACCATCAGTCACTCAGTGAACACTGGAGACCAATCCCTCTTTCCCAAAGGCAGCGCAGGGGGCCAGAGCAATAGCACAGAGGGTAGGGCATTTGTCTTGCATGAGGCTGACCAGGGTTCAATCCCCCCCATCCCATATGGTCCTCCAAGAACCACCAGGAGTAATTCCTGAGTGTAGAGCCAGGAGTCTCTGGATCAGAGACTCACATACATAGGGCAGAGCTGCTGCCGCTCTCCTTGTGCCCAGCTAATCATGAGGCATCCGGGAGGGAAGGCAGGTTCTAGCCCTGGCCTGCCATCCCAACAGAGCCTCACATGAAGCCAGAGGAACCCCCACACCATGAGGGCCGCCATTTTCCACATCTGGACCCCCCAACTCGTCAGAGCTCCACCCAGCAGAAGAGCTGATCTTTCTCTGGTTCATCAATAAAAGCATGAGATGAGAGGCGACTACAAGAGTATCCCACCCGCACAGCAGAGCCTGGCAAGCTACCCGTGTCGTGTTTGATATGCCAAATACCAGAAACAATTAGAGACCTCATTCCCATGACCTGATGGAATGGTTTGAGGCTTTTATGTTCCTGGAGCGAGCAGATGCCTTTGGGCTACACTAGCATGTGACAGGACGTATGGAGATATTATTGGTGCCGACCGACCAAATCGATGATCAACGGGAAAACAAGTGAAACAAGTGATACAAGAGCCAGGAGATACCCCTGAGCATCGCCAGTGTGACTCAAAAAGCCAAAAGAACACAAACAAAAAATAAACTCAATGGGGCCGGAGCGATAGCCCAGTGGGTAGGGCATTTGCCTTGCACACAGCCAGCCTGTGCCGCCTGGGTTCGATCCCCGGCATCCCATATGGTCCCCGAGCACCGCCAGGAGTGATTCCTGAGTGCAGAGCCAGGAGTAACCCCTGAGCATCGCCGGGTGTGACCCAAAAAAGCAAAAAAAAAAAAAAAACCCTCAAAAGGCACAGTTTGGGTAGTAACCTCCGGAGGGCGCTATTCTCGGTAGTGCTTTGGCATGATGTGCACTCTTTCCTCACTCCAATTCTATGGTAGGTGTTGACATCTCCAAAGCCCGGGCTGAGAGATGATGTCACTTCATGTTCACAGGACCAAGAGCCCAGCTGCCGCAGACTTCTGTGCTTTGAAGGGCTGCCGATTCCCTGTAGGTCTGACAGTAAAGTCAGACAGCATGCCAGCAGGGGGGTGTCAACACCTTTTCTGCAAAACTGTGTCAGATCTCACAAGCTCCACTTTTCCTATTAATGCTTCAGGAGCCAAGGTAGACCCCAAAATAGAAGTCGGCTGAGAATCAAATTTGTGCTTCCTGGAAACCCTCTAGATATTGTCAAGAGAACATACAGACCCAAAGGCACAAAGGAGGGGAACATACGTGCATATGTGTGTGTGTGAGAGAGAGAAAGAGAGACAGAGACAGAGATAGGGAAAGAGAGACAGAGAGAGAGAGATCTTCCCTTTGCCCATCCCAGCAGCTGCAGCCTTAGTATTCCTTAATTCCTTTCCTCTTAGCTTCACCTCTTGAAGGCTCATCCCGACGTGCTCTGTACCTCGACTGATACCCACTTCCTTTCTTACATATCAGCCCTCTGCTTCACCTACCCTTTTATGTTCTGCTTCACAATTTCAGTCTTTGTCTTAGTCAAAGACTGCAAAAAAGTCCTTACAAAAGTCCCTGAAGCTCAGTCAACTCCAGCAAGCACATATTATTTTTTCTTTTCAGTTTTTGGGTCACACCTGGCGGTGCTCAGGGCTTATTCCTGGTTCTATGTTCGGGAATCATTCCTGGGGGTGCGTAGAAGACATAGGAGGTGCCAGGGATTAAGACTGGGTTGGCAATATGCAAAGCAGGCGCCCTGCAGCTGTGCTGTCTCTCTGGCCCCATCTTTATCTTCCTGAGGAAGCTCCACAGCATTTTCCAAATGAGTTGCACTGATTTACATTGCCACCAAAAGTGCATAAAGTTCCTTTCTTTTTGTAAACTCTTCCCTATTTGTGTTTCTGATGTCTCTTTGTTTGCTTTTGTTTGGGAGTCACACCCAGCTGTGTTAGTGCTTTCTCCTGGCTTTTTGCTCAGGAATCACTCCTGACAGTCCTCATGGTAGACAGGGAATGTTGGGATCAAACCTGGATTAGTCACATCGCAAGGCAAGCACCCTACCCGCTGTACTATTGCTTTTTGTACTATTGCTTTTTATTAGCCACCATCCTGATAGGTGCTTTTTGAGGTCATCCTGACAGGTGTGGGATGGTATCTCATTGTGGTCTTTTGCATTTTCCTGATGATTAATATACTTTTCTTTTAAACAGACATCTAAGGAGCTGCAAAGATAGTACAGCAGGTAGAGCACAGTATGTAAGTACAAACCCTGACACGACATATGGTCCCCAAGCAGTGCCAGGAACAATTTCTAAGCATAGAACCAGAAGTAATCCCTGAGCACTATCAAACAAACAGAAGAAGAAGAAGAAGAAGAAGAAGAAGAAGAAGAAGAAGAAGAAGAAGAAGAAGAAGAAGAAGAAGAAGAAGAAGAAGAAGAAGAAGAAGAAGAAGAAGAAGAAGAAGAATGAGGAGGAGGAGGAGGAGGAGGAAGAAGAGGAGGAGGAAGAAGAGAAGAAGAGGAAGAAGAAGGAGGAGGAGGAAGAAGAGGAAGAAGAAGAAGAAGAAGAAGGAGAAGAAGAAGAAGAGGAAGAATGAGGAGGAGGGAGGAGGAAGAGGAGGAGGAAGAAGAGGAGGAAGAAGAGGAAGAAGAAGGAGGAGGAGGAGAAGAAGAAGGAAGAAGAAGAAGAAGAAGAAGAAGAAGAAGAAGAAGAAGAAGACATCTGAAACCCTCATGCTCAGCAAACTTTTCAGAGAAGACAAAAGAAAAAGCTAAAATTCGCCACCACTTATGCAGAAGAGAGAATAGAGTAGGTAAGATACTTGCCCTTGCATACAACTGATCCCAGTTCAATCCCTGACACTGCATGTATCACCCCCAACCACCACCAGGAATGATCCCTGAGCACAGAGCCAGGAATAAACCCTGAGTACTGCTGGGTGTAGCCCAAAACCGAACAACAGCAACAACTAAATCACCACTATAGTATCCTTCCAGAATGGTTTTGGTTTACTCTGAGTAAACATTCATATCACCACTGAGCGCTAAACCAAATCCACTTAATCCTGAAGGAATTCACTTATACCCGCGATGAGCAAGAGAAATTAATCGTGAAGTTAGCGGTTTCTATTACTCACACCAGAGACAGTCGTCTGACACGGAAACATTAACCGTATAACAGTTTCTCATGGCAGTGACAGGAAATGAGGGGATGGGGGATCTATAAAAACCAGAGCTTCAAGGCTGTCTCTGTGGGACTGTCATTTCCAGCTGAACAGAAACAGACTCCCACCAAATATTAACAAATGGGAGATGCATGAAGTTTGGCCTCGGAGCTACGCTTACAATCAAAAGTCTTCAGCCATACAGGAAGTCCCAGGAGTAGTCAAATCCAAAGCACATGGAGGACAGTGACAGTTAGCAGGGGCTTGGGGCATGGTGCCATGATGCTTACTAGGTACACAGTTTCCACATAGGATGATGAAAATTTTCTGGAGATGGGTGGGGATGCATGTACAAGAATGTGAGTGTGGTTAATGCCACTGAGTTATACACTTAGAAATGACAATCAGAGCACAGCGGGTAGGGCGTTTGCCTTGCATGCGGCCTGCCCGGGTTTGATCCCTGGCACCCCATATGTTCCCTCGAGCACCACCAGGAGTAATTCCTGAGTGCAGAGCCAGGAGTGACCCCTGAGCATTGCCGGTGTGATGCAAAAAAAAAAAAAAAAAAAGCTTCTCATTTTAATTAAAATTTTATTTCAGCAAAACACTTTTTTCAGAATTTTATTTACTCAACTTTTTAGCATCTATGTTTATGTTTTTAACCTGGTCACAAATCCTTGCATGCAAAATGCATTTCATAAATCTTTGTTAAAAAGCCAAATTTTGAAAAGTGTCTCTGTATATGTGTTCAAGTAGATGGTGTGACATGTGTGTATGTGTGTGAGCATTACATGTTTGTAACAGAAAACTATTTTCCTAAAAAAATGTTTTAACTTTTTCTTTAGTTTTTGAGCCACACCCAGTGGTGTTCAGGGGCTATTCCTGGCTCTGTGCTCAGGAGTAGCCCCTGGTGTTGCTCAGGGAACCATATGTGGTGTTAGGAATCCAACCTGGTTCAACTACTTGCAATACAAGTAACTTACCCCTGTTCTATTTCTCAAACCCTTAAAATAAAATTGTATGTTTGTTTGGTTTTCATAAGTCCACAACCTGGGCTGGTGAGATAGCCCTCCGGGCTGGAGCACAGACCTTGCATGGTTCAATCCACAGTCCCGCATGGTCTCCAGAGCCAGCAGTGACCCCAAGCACTTCTTTTCTTTGTTTTTTCTTTTTTGGGTCACACCGGGGCGACACTCAGGGATTACTCCTGGCTCTTCGCTCAGGAATTACTCCTGACGGTACTCAGGGGACCATATGGGATGCAGGGGATTGAACCTGGGTCGAACCCTACCCGCTGTGCTATCACTCCGGCCCTCCTGAGCACTTCTGGTGTGGCCCCAAAACCAGGAGGGACATGTCCTTCAAGGGGGTATCCATGAAAATCACCCTCAGGAGGTCAGAGTGATAGCACAGCGGGGAAGGTGCTTGCCTTGCATGAAGCCAGCGTAGGTTCAGTCGTTGGCATCCCGTATTGTCCCACGGTCCCTGACAGGAGTGATCCCTAAGAACAGAACCAGTATAAGTCCTGAGCACTGCCGTATGTGGCAAAATAATAATTATTAATAATAATTATTATTTATTTATTTGTTTATTAATAAACTGCTGCAAGTGCAGCCTCTGGACCCTTAAGGGGTAAAATCAGAGAAAGCAAAACACCCTTCAGGGGAAGCCAGGCTTAGCACTAGCCCTAGTGGAGCTTTTCTGGCTCCCCATCCACTGCTGTACACCCCGTCCCCCCCACCAGACCATTCCCTACCCCCCAGCTATACAATCTGGACTCCTCTTGAGTTAATACTGTCTGGGGAGAAGAAAATGTCAAATGTCCTTCAGGCATCAATATTTCTGCTAGACTGCTCCCAAGTAATTAATTACTGTCTTTGTCTTTCCCAGTCTGCCAAGTGCCATCTAATATCTTCGATTTATCATTCCCTACAGTCCCCTGCTCAGGGACAGGTAACATCATCATCCGCAGAGCTGACAACCGCAGTTAAATCGTTTGCCAAGATCTGTCAGCCTGCCACTGAGGACGAGTGAGAGTCAGCTGACGGTTCTTCCTGAGGCTTCTGGCTCTTTCTTCAGTTTTTACTACCACTGAAAGATGGAATGAGTCACTCTTAGCCTACCTGGGGACATGTCCTCAGGTCATACCGTTTATTCACAAACCGGGGCAATAATGTCACTGTAAACTATGCTCTGTAGGGTGGAACTTGGAACAAGACTGAAAGGAGAAAGGGCAGGCTCCAGATGTTTTTTCAGGAATCACAACTCCATAGGCTGAGAATTCTCTGACGGAGTGGCAGGAAAGTTCTCCATCCTTCTTTTGTTTGGCTCTTTCTGGTCAAGCAACTTTCTTTTCACATCTGCATTTTTGGTGTTTTGGTTGTTGTGTTTGTTCTAGGGCTACACCTGGTGATGCTCAAGGTGTTACTCCTGGCTCTGCACTCGGGAATTACTCCTGATGGTACTCAGGGAGCCATATGGGAAACTGGGGATAAAGCCCTGAATTGGTCACGTGCAAGGCAAGCACTCTACCCGCTGTACTATCTCTGGCCCCAAGCTGAGGGAACATTACCATCAAGCAGATTAGTAGGTCAAAAAAAAAAAAGACCAAATTGGAGGCTGGAGGCGATAGCCCAGTGGGTAGGCGCATTTGCCTTGCACGCGGCCAGCCCGTTTTGGCCTGGGTTCGATCCCGGCATGGCATGTGGTCCCCTGAGCACCGCCAGGGTAATTCCTGAGTGCAGAGCCAGGAGAAATCCCTGAGCATCGCCAGGTGTGACCAAAAAGCAAAAAAAAAAAAAAAAAAGAGCAAATTTTATGACACAGGTAGGGAGAATTTTTTTTTTTTTTTGCTTTTTTTGGGTCACACCCGGCAATGCTCAGGGGTTACTCCTGGCTCTGCACTCAGGAATTACCCTGGCGGTGCTCAGGGGACCATATGGGGCGCTGGGGATCGAACCCCGGCCGGCACAGGCCGGCTGCGTGCAAGGCAAACGCCCTACCCGCTGGGCTATCGCTTCGCCCCTAGGTAGGGAGAATTTACATGGCTAATAAACCCTAGAGAAAATGGATTTACATCCTGAGCCCGGGAATGGAATGGAAACCTGGGGCATCCAGGAGAGAGGAGCGGGGAGCACCCACCTGACTTTCCATGATGACACTCGCCTTACGGTCAGCTTCATCTGGAACAGGAGAAATAGCACAGAAGGTAGAATGCTTGCCTTAACCCAGCCAGTCTGGTTTGATCCCCAACGCCCCATAAGTGGTCCCCTTAGCACCACCAGGAGTGATGCCTGAGCAAAGAGCCAGGAGTAGGCCCTGAACACAGCCTGGTGTGTTTGCCTCCCTCCCCAGACCCTCCAAAAATAGTTAAGTTTTCACCCATGGAAAAGGGGTATTTCTGGAGATAACCCTAAATATGGGTAAACTTTATCCTTGTTTTATTTGGTTTGGGGTTCATACCCAAAACCAAATGGGGGAGGGGTCTACTTCCGGCTCAGTGTTGGTTGCTATCAGCATTGCTCTGGGGACCATGTAGTATTAGGGATCAAATTCTGACCTTCCTCATGCAAAGCACACACTCCTGCCTTTTGAACTGCCTCTCCAGTCCTA
Organism: Cryptotis parvus; assembly: GCA_021461705.1. Taxonomy (NCBI): domain Eukaryota; kingdom Metazoa; phylum Chordata; class Mammalia; order Eulipotyphla; family Soricidae; genus Cryptotis; species Cryptotis parvus. The sequence goes on from JAJIBD010009644.1 coordinate 13,179, forward strand.
ATCTTCATTCTTGGCTTATCTTGTCTGGTTGGTTTGGGTGTGTGCTTGTGCGACCGTATGAGATGCTGGGGATCAAACCCGAGTCGTCTGCATACAAGGCAAATGCTATCTCGGTTGCCCCTGTTTTTTTTTAATTAATTAATTATTTTATTTAGGCAGTTTGAATCACAAAGTGAGGCTCACTTTGTGATTCAAGCTACCTAAATAAAATAATTAATTAATTTATAAAAAAACTCACAGACATGGGGACAGAGCTGCTACTGGCTCTCCCTGTGCCCAGCCTCTCATGAGGTGCCCGGGAGGGATGGCAGGTTCCTAGCCCTGGCCCACCACCCCAGCAGAGCCTCGCAACAAGCCAGATGACCCCCCCACTCCATGAGGGGCCTCCATTTTCCACATCTGGACTTCCCCCTCTTCAGAACTCCACCCAGCAGACCAGCCTATCACAGCCCGGCTCATCAATAAATGCTGGATTTAGAGATGACTACAAGAGTATGCTACCCGCACGGCAGAGCCTGGCAAGCTACCCGTGTCGTATTTGATATGCCAAATACCAGTAACAATTATAGACCTCATTCCCATGACCTGATGGAATGGTTTGAAGCTCTTTATGTTCCTGGAGCAAGCAGGTGCCCTTGGGCTCTACTTGCATGAGACAGGTCATATGGAGATGTTACTGGTGCCTGCTCGGGCCAATCGATGATGACCGGGAAGACAGTGACAGTGAATCACAAAGTGATTTATGGTTGAGTTGAAGATATACAATTTTCTGGTACCTGCCCCCCCACTAGTGCAGCACCCCTTCACCAGTGCCTCTCCCTGTCCTCTCACCGCCCATCCTACCTCCATGATGGTCACATTTCAATTTAATTTTTTATTTTAAAATTTATTTTGTTATTTAAATTTAAATATTTTAAAATTTAAATGCAAATTATTTTAATTTTATTATACCACCGTGAGAGATACAATTGCATAAAAACACACCTGCTCCTCTCTCTAAGGAAAGCACAGTGCCACCAAGACAGGCCAGCACAGCCTCTCAGCTTTGGGACTCAGCTCAAAAGTCCCTGCAAAGGAAGATCATAGGTTGTGCTCCAGCAGCTTTGATCCGTCTGTTTATTTTTTGGGAGAGTTCTCAGGGTTCACTCCTGGTCTGTGCTTAGGGATCACTCCTGACAGAACTTGAGGAACCAGATGGTGTGACAGGGATCAAACTCCAGTTGGTCCCATGCGAGGCAAGTGCCCTGCCCACTGTACTATCTCTGTGGCCCCCTGGGTCACTTCTTTTCTCCTCCCCTTTGTTGTCATTGTTGCCATGTACTCCAGCAGTACAGTACAGATAGTTCTACCAGTGGTCATATTTGGTGTGGCATCAGGCATCCCAAGGATTTCTGGGGATTGCACCTGGGAATATGGGATTCTGGTGGGACGGAACTCACAAGCTCAAACAGGTGTGGTACCCCTGCTCCACAGTCCTGGCCGCTGTATTGGTCCTTATTATGTGTATATGCTCATCTGTCTGTCCCCAGCTGTACCTACAACTGTGCATTCCCTGAGGACAAACATGTTCTGTCTTGCCTGCACACAGCCATCCCATAAATATTTGTGGAACAGAACTGAATTCATATTCTCTCCTTATGATGTCAACTAAGCAAACTAGTCTCCTTCTTCTTCCAGCCTCTTGGAAGTTTCTGGGGATGTTTCCAAGCAATTAATGCTACCCAATTAGACATTAAAGCTTGTTATTGAACTTTCTAAAATGCTTTGTTTATTTCTTTGATTTGTTAACCTAATATAAACTTTCCTTGATGTCACTGAGTTGGGCTTTGGCTGCTCTAAAAAGAAATTTTAAAGTGATTTGAATGGAGAGGGGGAGATGGATAGTATAGGGGTTAAGGCACATGCTTTGCATGCATTCATTCCTGGTTTGATCCCCAGCACCAAATGATCCCCTGAAGCATCATTGGGTGTAGCCCTGGAAGGACCCATGCACCACCATGCTGGTCTCTGTGATCCCAGAATCACAGGGCCCAAACAGCACCACATCCTTGAGCCCTTGCTTTGAGCCACAGGCAACCCAGCCCAGAATCAGGCCGGAGAGATAGCAAAGAGGGTTAGGCACTTATTTTGCACAGAGCAGACCTGGGTTTATTCCCTGGCACCATATACTGTCCCCCCTAGCCCTGCCAAGAGTGATCCCTGAGCACAGAGCCAGGAATAAGCCTTGAGCACAGCCCAGATGGCCCTCACCCCCCAAAAAATGAATCATCAGGAGTGGTCCATGGGCCTCCCTGAACATGGCTTAGGAGTTCCCCCACCTCTATCCCAAGTCGTTTAAACAATGAAGATTGCACACTGGATGCAGCAATGCAGGAATGAATAGCCAGAGTCAGGGACCCCAGCTCCTTCCATCCTTTGCTGAGATTCCTGACTGTTCCCAATTTCTTTTTTTTTTTTTTTTTTTTGCTTTTTGGGTCACACCTGGCAATGCTCAGGGGTTTCTCCTGGCTCTGCACTCAGGAATTACTCCTGGCGGTGCTTGGGGGACCATATGGGATGTCGGGGATCGAACCCGGGCCGGCATGGGCCGGCCGCTGCAAGGCAAACGCCCTACCCGCTGGGCTATCGCTCCAGCCCTACTTACCTTTGGGGGTTTGCCCACACCAGTTGTGCTCAGGCTAACTCCTGGATCTTCACTTAGGGATCACTTGTGGCAGGTTTTGGAGGACCATATGGGATGCCGGAGATTAGACCCAGGTCAGCTTCGTGCAAGGCAAGTGCTCTACCCACCATACTATTGTTCCAGCCTTCCCCTGATTTCTAAGACTGCACACCAAACATGTGGAGAGACCCCCCCAAACTTAATCCCACATTCCTACCTGACTGGAGAAACCCAGGAAGGTAGTTCATGGAAAAATTAAGGGGTCTATTACTAGGAGAAACAAAGAGAAATTGAACGTTGAGGACAAATGCTAGTGTCAGTCACAGCTACCTTACGTTATTTTTTGGTGTGGGGGCATCACACCCTGTGATACTCAGGCTCTGTACTCAGAAATCACTCCTGGAGGTGCTCAGGGGACTGAATGTGATGTTGGCCACAAGGCAAGCCCCCTACTCACTCATGTCTCTCCAGCCCCAATCCCATATATTTTTGCTGTTGTTTCTGGGATGTACCAGTGGTGCCTGGGTGCTCCTCCCAGATCTTTGCTGTGGAGCTCCCACTCACAAGGCATGTGCTCAGCCCTGAGCCATCTCTCCAGGCAGCCGCTGTATATGCTGTAACCGAACCACTAGGAAATCTGTATGAAGTACTAACTCCTGGCAGGGACCCAACTGCCTGACTTACACGTTCTCCCTTTAACTAGGTTACTGGTCTGTCTGTCTTTCCTTTTTTGCAGGGGTGGGGGAGGGTGTCCAAGCAGTGCTCAGGGATCTGGGGCCACCCACAGTGAGACTCAGTCCACTGGGACAGACTATTCTTTTTGCTTTTTTTTTTTATGTAAAAGCAAGGGTTTTATTAATAAGCGAGTATACTTGGGCCCATAGCATGACCACAAGCGGTCAGTGGCTAAGAGCCCGAACCCTTCCAGGGAGGATCTTTTAAGAGATAGTTCCCGCCACTACAGAAAAGCCCGCGCATAAACATCCAATAGATTTAAAATATTATATCAAGGTCTGCGCGCAGGCAGTCAATCACTTTGTACCAAGTAACCATCTCCCACCAATCAGTTTATTCTTAATACTTCTTTCTATATTTGGTGCGGCTAGATACACGTGTGGGATCATGGGTCAGCAATGGCTATGCTTATGTGCAGGAATGCAATCCAGGCAATTCAGGCCAGATAGTAGATTCTGGGCGGGGGTCTCATAACCTCTAACAGGAATTTGTTCTGGGCCTTTTGTAGATAAAAAAAAGGTTACTTCAAGATGAAAAGGACACTCAGGCCCTAAATTGGTAACTTTCCATGAGTAGGCCTGTCCTGGTTGGGAAAAGGGGGTTTCTGCCTTCTTTCAACAACCCCACCCCCCCCCCCCTCAGCAGCACTGTTCACAATAGCCAGAATCTAGAAACAACCAGGGTGCCCAAGAACAGGACTGGATAAAAACTGTGGTACATCTGCACAATGGAATACGCTGCATCTGTTAGGTAAAACGAAGTTACAAAATTTGCCTATACATGAATGGACAAGGACAGGATCTTGCTGTGTGAAATTAGCCAGAGGGAAAAAGACAGATATAGAATGACAGCGTTTTTTTTTTTTTTGGAGGGGTCACACCCAGTAATGCTCAGGAGTTACTCCTGGCTCTGCACTCAGGAATTACTCCTGGGAGTGCTCAAGGGACCATATGGGATGCCAGGGGATAGAACCCGGGTTGGCTGCATACAAAGCAAATGCCCTCCCCACTGTGCTATCACTCCAGTCCCAGGGACAGACTATTCTATGCTTAGGCACTGTGGTGTTGGGGCCATCATGACTACATCTGCCAGTGTTGAGGGCTGGGGGACACATTCAGTGCCATGGACTGAGCAAGGCACATGCTCGTGCCCCCTGGGCACTCTCCCGGACCCCAGAGTATCCTCTGATGTGTTCAGTGTACTTGCTTCTCGTGATCCCACTGCCCAGTTTGTTGTGTTGAAAAATCAGATATTGAAGATGTTTAGAATAATGTATTCACACACACACTCACACACACACACACACACACACACACACACACACACACCAGATGGGTGGTATCAGAGAAACAGCTCCAAAGAGTAGCATAAGTACATGAGTTGCAGGCATGAGGATCTGAGTTCCCTCTCCACTGTACCCCAAGTCTAACCCTAGACCACCAGGTGTGATCTCATGGCCTTCAGCCCAGCACTGAACCCCCAGATCAGTGTTGCCTGCATTCAAAGTCATACTCCACCTCTCACTGTGCCTGTGACCCTTCAGCAAGTCACTTAACCTCTCTGTCTCATCATCTATAAAATGGGAATAAGAAAAGTAACTTATCTCATTGGGTTATTGTGAAAATTAAATGAGTCACTGCATATAAATGATGGTAAGCATCCAATATGGGAGGCCTCTTATTATTAACATGCTATGATTTTAGGGGCCCTGGGTGAATATGGGAAAGACCCTCCTCTGCATCCCTTGAATCAAGCTTCTTGAACTGATTTGTTGTTTTTGTTGCTTTGGTTTTTGTGTTTGAACCATACCCAGTGGTGCTAGGGATTACTCCTGGCTCTGCACTCAGGGATAACTTCGTGGCAGTGCTTGGGGGACCATATGCAATGTCGGAGATCAAACCATGGTCTGCTTGCAAGGCAAGCGCATACCCGCTGTACTATCTCTTGATCTTAAAAACAGACCTTCTCACTGCTCAGAGGCTCCTTTCCCTCCTCCCCTGCTCTGGATTGTCTCCCACATGGCTGAAGCGACTGGAAGCCAGAGGGCCAGAGAAACAGAGCGTCCTTGCAAATGGCAATCAACCTGAAGTTTGATATGTTTTATCTCACTCACATCCTGCATGCATTTTTAATAGCATCTTAGATACAACAGAGTAATCTGAGAGCAAACGAAAATTGCATTAATGTGAGGGTTCCTAATTCTGTGTTTACATTTCCATTCTCCAGGCACCCTTGCAGACAGACAAAAGCCCCATTTCTAGGGGTATAATGGAACTCTGAGCTCTAATATATTAAGTGCTTATTGCAGCTGGGCTTCCCATCATAAGCCTCTAGCCAGAGAGACTAACCATCCCTAAAAGCTCAAATGACAAGAATGGAGGAAGCCGCAGGGAAGTCAGATGCTCTGGTGAGTTAGCTGATTAGATTCCCAGGAGCCACAGACATTACATGATGCCTCCTCAGTAGCAGATGTTCCAGAAGACAGCACCAAGCTGCACCCTCAGGCCCACAGATAGGCAGGGGTGTCTGTCCCACGTCTGCCCAGAGCTCTAAGAGGAAGGATATGATAATAGACTGAAAAATCAATAACTAACTCATGTGCCTTGGTTGCAGAGTCTCTCGATGACATTTATTAGGGCTCAGGCATGACATCTCTTAGTATTTCAAGCTGTTATTTATTAAGACACCTAGTCTAGAAAGATAGTAGGTCCAGAGAGATAGTGCAGTGGGTAGGATAAGGAGTGATTCCTGAGCACAGAGCTAGGAATAAGCCATGAGTACCACCAGGCGGCATGGCACCTCTCCCTACCACCACCAAAAAAAATTGGGGGAGTACTTAAATAGCATTCCATACAGAATTTTTATTCCCATTTCTTAGAAAGAAAAACACATGGGTGCCGGAACGATAGTACAGTGGGTAGGGCATTTGTTTTGCATGCAGCTGATTCCATATTCAGCATCCCATATGGTTCCCAGAGCATGACCAGGAGTAATTCCTAAATGCAGAGCCAGGAGTAACCAGGTTTGACCCATAAAGCCAAAAAGAAAAAGAAAAGGAAAAACCAATACACAGGGGCCCCGGGAGATACCTTAACAGTCTAAGTATAAGTATAAGCTTTGCATGCCAGAGCCCTGGGTTTGATCCCCAACACCATATGGTCCCCTGGAGCACTACCAAAGGAGGTACATAATCAAAGAGCCATGAGTAGACCCAGAGCACTGCCTGGGTCTACTGTACTAAGAGTACAGAGAGTAAGACACTTGCCTTACATATGGCAGACCCAGGTTTGATCCCTGGCACTCAGGATGGCTCCTGAGCCTCACCAGGAGTGACTAAACACAGAGCCAGGAGTAAGCCCTGAGCACCACAATGTATGGGTCACAAACAAAAATACTGACTTTCAGTACCAGAGATATAGTTTAGGGTTGAGATAAAAGCTTCCTATGTGTGAGGCCAAAGCCCACAAAACATAAATAGCTAAAAATAAAATGACCACTCTAAATTCACCTTAGTTTTGTTGTAGTTTACAGTCCATTGGAAATATCAGAACACTTTGCCTCTAAACACTTTATCATACATATCTTCAATTAAATTCAATATTGGTTTGATTGAGTTTGGTTTTAAAAATGACACACTGTGAAATGTTTTGATATCCAATTTCACAACTGCCTACAATATCTTGGTTAGTCAAGGTAGTGACTATTTTTGGTTTGGGTTTTTTCGTTGGTCATTTGGCTTGGTTTGTGGGTACAACTGGTAATATTCAGGAGTTACTCCTGTCTCTGCATTCCAGAGCACTCTTAGTAAGGTGCTTGGGAAACTGTACGGAATCCAGGGATCAAAGTCGGGTCAGCCTCGTTGTAAGGCAAGTGCCTTACCCGCTGTGCTATCTTCCAGTCCCAAATAATATTTCAAAGTTTTTCTCGCCTATCAGGTACAGAATGTTCTGCTATGGGGTTATTGTTGTATGCGATTGATAAGAATATATCAGACTAACTTTAGGGGTAAGTGGATATTTGTTCAAACCAAAGATACCTTGTGAGAAAAGCATATACAGAAAAAGGCCACACTCCAAGATAGCACAAATGGACCCTGCACCATGAGGGAAAGGGAAACAGGAGGTGTGAAAAACACATAGGTTTAAAATCTAGAGGGTGCGGGGCCGGAGCGATAGTCCAGCGGGTAGGGCGTTTGCCTTGCACACAGCCGGCCTGTGCCGGCCTGGGTTCAATCCCTGGCATCCCATATGGTCCCCTGAGCACCGCCAGGAGTAATTCCTGAGTGTAGAGCCAGGAGTAACCCCTGAGCATCACCGGGTGTGACCCAAAAAAGCAAAATAAATAAATAAATAAATAAATATAAATAAATAAATAAATAAATAAAATCTAGAGGGTGGTAAAGGGCTATAGAACTCGTGTCTAGTACATGTAAGGCCCTGGTTTTGCTCCCTGGTACTGCAATAATTAATAATTAATAAAATTAATAATAATGGGGGCTGGAGCGATAGCCCAGCGGTAGGGCGTTTGCTTTGCACACGGCCAGCCCGTGCAGTGCCGGCCCCGGGTTCGAGTCCCAGCATCCCATATGGTCCCCCCAGCACTGCCAGGAGTAATTCCTGAGTGCAGAGTCAGGAGAAACCCCTGAGCATCGCCGGGTGTGACCCAAAAAGCAAAAAAAAAAAAGAATAAAATTAATAATGAATAAAATTAATAATGAATAAAATTAATAATGAATAAAATTAAGGGCCACGGATGTGACTCAGCCACAAAATGTATTATTTGCATGCATAGGACCTGGCCTTAATCCCTGGTACCGCAAATAATAAAATAAAGTAAAATTAAATACAGATGGCCTAGAGATGCTGCTCGATCAGCAATACATATTCCTTACACGTGGGAGGTCCTGGTCACGCTCAGACGTCCTCCCATATGACCCCCCCAGCATCCCCAGATGTGGGCGCCACAATTGATGAGGGGCCGAAGCAATAGTCCAGCAGGTAGGGCACTTGCCTTGTATGCGTCCAACCCAGGTTCAGTCCCGGCATCCCATGTGGTCCCTGAACACTGGCAGGAGTAATTCCTGAGTGCAGAGCCAGAACTGACCCCTAAGCACTGCCTGGAGGGAAATAGGACACTTATCTTGTATGTGGTAGTTCCAGTCACCCTAGTTCAATTCCCAGCACCACATATAGTTTCCTGAGCACTGGGGCAGGGGTGCACATCTGAGAACTTCCAGGGGTAGCACGCCAAAAATCAAAAACCTCACCCAAGATAAATTTTTTTTTACTTTTTTGGGTCACATCCGGCGATGCTCAGGGGTTACTCCTGGCTCTGCACTCAGGAATTACTCCTGGCGGTGCTCGGGGGACCATATGGGATGCCGGGGATCGAACCCCGGCCAGCACAGGCCTGCCGCGTGCAAGGCAAATGCCCTACCCGCTGGACTATCGTTCCAGCCCCACACCCAAGATAAATTGGACACCAAAATAGATGTATAAAAATTTCAAAAGCTAGAAATGAGTAGGTGCTTGGTTTGCACACAAATGTTCCGCTGAGCCCCTCCAGGAGTGATCCTTGAGAACAGAGGCAGGACCATGTCCTGAGCACGGCTGTGTGTGGCCCAATAACCAAAGTTAAAAGGGCAGGGGGAGCTGAAAAATTGTAGAGTTGGTATTTACATACCCACTACCTAGATTCTATAACTGTTAACATTCCCCATACAGGCCTTATCACCTTATGACACATCACCCATCCAGTCATCAACCAACCCTCCTTTGTTGTCCTTGGGGCCACATCCTTGATGCTCAAGGCTTACTTCTGACTCTGTGCTCAGGGGTCACTTCTGGGGGTGCAGAGGGGCGGAGGAGTAGGAGAAAGGAGTCATATGCAGTGCCAGGATTGAAGTCAGGACATGCACACGTAAGGCAAGTGCCTTAACCCACTTTTGCACTTTTGATCTCCAGCTCCACATATGGTCCCCTAATCCCTGCTAGGAGTGGACCTGAAAGGGTGGGCCACCCGATGGGGTGACCGACTGGGAGCCTCGGAACTCCCGCACTTGTCAAGGAAAACTCCCAGATCCATGCAAGAAACAAAGGGTTTATTAATCATTCGAGTATACTCGGGCTCTAAGCATGACCTCAAACAGTCAGCGGCTGAGCCCCGAACTGAGGTACAGCACAGTTTTTATAGCACTCTGAGACAAAAGAAACTTTTACAGTACAACAAGCTTGCAGTTTTTCCAGGTACAGGGTGCACACCATATCAGGATGTTACTCAAGGTTATAGTTAGGGTTCCTCCCTTGACATCTGGTTGGGAGGCCTTCTGCTTTATCTGGCCTACTCGCAGAGCCCATCCACTATTTTAGTGTGCTCCTGTTAACTCTTTGCAGTCTGGTCTCGGGCTTCCCCTTTCACCCTCAGAGCTCAATGTACTTTTCCTTCACACCATTTAATATCAATGAAAGGGTTATTTAGGCCCTAAAATGGTAATTTTCCATGAGTAGGCCTGCCTGGTTGGGGAGGGGTTGCTGGGTTGCTGCCTTCTTTCAGTCCCTGAGCTCAGAGCCAGGAGTAAGTCCTGAGCACTGCTCAGGTGTGGCCCAAAATCAACCTCCTGCCCCTCCCAAAAAAAAATAGTCCAATTTGTTTAGCATGTTCAGTTTTACTTTAGAGCATCTGTAAATATTACATAACGTGATCCACCTATGGCCTAACTCCATGGTTTCACTAAGAATCTCTGCAGAAACAACAAACAATGTAAACCCCAGGTAATCCAATGTTGGACAGAGAATTCTGTACAACAATTCTCGGGATTAGGGCAGGCAGCCTCTCCCCACCCACATACTCATGGAAGCCCTGGTAACCACAACCACGTCCCATAACCGCTGCCACACTGACTTACCCATTGGCCCTGCTCTTCTGCTTCAAGAAGTTAATCTCTGAGGAAATGCAAGTCAAGCAGCTGAAATTCATGGACACACCAGTCTCCCTGGCTTAAAACTTTGGGGCAACCTTGGGAGGGCAGGGGGTGGGTGGGGTTGAGTCCCTGCCCAGTCAAAGCCTCAGCAGCTGATCCCACACCCCACTGCTGCAGTCAGTCATGCCAGACCTGTGGCCTAACGCCACAGCTACACTAAGAATATATGCAGACTAGTTAAACAGATCCTGAGATTTCTGGGCTGTACATCACCTCCAAATTCCACTGTACTGAAATTCCAATAGGAGCACACCAAATTAGATGGGAAAGTAACATAAAAGCCAACTAAACTTAAGAAACATAAACATGACACAGAAGACTCAACTAGTAATGAAGAGTTTAGTAAACCCTCAGACAAGGACTTTACAAATCAATGGTGATATACAACAATTTTCACAAATTTTCTTTTACTAAAGTATTTCTGATAATTCCTTTAGCCATTTGGTTATAATAGACACTATGAAATAAAGTTTTATGGGCTTTAGGAATAGGGCATTTGCCTTTCACGTGGCTGACCTGGATTCAATCCCTGGGTCCCCAGAGCACCTCCAGGAGTAGTTCCTGAATGCAGAGCCAGGAGTAATTGCCAGGTATGAACCAAAAAAGATAGATAGATGGATGGATGGATGGATGGATGGATGGATGGATGGATGGATGGATGGATGGATGGATGGATGGATGGATGGATGGATGGATGGATGGATGGATGGATGGATGGATGGATGGATGGATGGATGGATGGATGGATGGATGGATGGATGGATGGATGGATGGATGGATGGATGGATGGATGGGTGGGTAGGTGGGTGGATATGATGGGTGGGTGGGTGGATAGATGGATGGATGGATGGATAGATGGATGGATGGATAGACAGACAGACAGACAGACAGATCTGCCTCTGCATACAGTCTCAGTCTTCTTCCTGTCTCCAATGATACATCTTCCAAAAGCATAAATAGAATCGAAGAGATAGTACAGTGGGGAAAGGGCTTGCCTTGCATGCAGCCAACCCAGGTTTGAGCCCTGGCACCCCATATTGTCCCCTGGCCCAAAAAGTTAAAAAAAGGCATAAACAAACCATGTCATTCTACTGTACCACATGTTCTAACAGACACCCACAATGAAGGAGTCCCTCTCTCTGCTCTCTCTAAAACCCTACCCAGCAGCAATGAACATGCCAAGTCTTCAGTTTGTAGTTCTGAAATGCCAGTTCCCACAAAAAGTAGCCAGGACTTCTGCCAGGAGCTGTTTCCAAGTCAATGACAAGAAATGTACTAAATGAGCCAGAAATATTTTTGTCATAATAGAAAACATCAAGGAACCTATCATTGACTGCTAGAGTCATGTCAGAAGAATTCAAAGGACAGACTCTCAAGATTTCTACTGACCAATTTGGAGTCTTACCATAATAATTGCAGGAGACTAAATCATCAAATACACTGCAGTACATGAGTTCATAATGGTGCTTGAAAAATAAAACAGGGTGCTAACAAATTCTTGAACTGCTCTTAATTAAGGAGCAGGGAAAATTATGTATTAACCCTCCCTTTTCTACATTAATTGACGACTGGCAAATAATAGAGGAAGTATATCTCAGTGAGGTGGAGCTGTTCTCAAAGGCTATTTTGGGCTCTGTGCTTGGGAGTGACCGTCGGTGGTGCTCAGAGAACCATATGCAATGTCCAGGATTTGAACCAAGGTCTTAACTACCATGTGCAACACAAGTACCTCACCTCCAGCACTGTTTATCTGGACCCTGTATCTCTTTTTAGACATACCGTGACATACATAGAAAGGAGATTAAAATAGCACTATGTGAATCTGGAGAGACAGGACAGTGGGTCAGGCAAGCACAGATAGACCATCATTTACACTTGGGTTTTCCTGGCAGGACTCAGGGACCATAAGGGGTGCTAGGGATTGAAATTGGGTTGGCTGTGTTGCAGGCAAGTGCCATATTCACAGTGCAATCTCTCCAGCCCTGCTATTGTCTTGTCTTGCCAAAGGAATCTGGACATTTCAAATCAAGTCTCTAGATTTGGGTACTAATTTGCAGGAAATAGAGAGGTCAGAGGAACATGTCAAATGCAACAATTCACACTCAAATATACAGCCAGGGGGAAAACTTAAGGCTGTGGGAAATATGAAAGTCCAATTTCCTATTTCTGCAGTAGGTAAGGAAAGAGGGATCATGAGAGAACCTATAGATTCAAAGATTTCAAGCACAGGGCCCATCACCTCTGGGGGTCCCAGAAGCAGCCGGATGAGACTCGCCCACCACACTAGCCGCCACCTTCACTGGCTGTCCGGACCCTGCAACATAATCAACCCACCCGGGAGGGATGCTACCTCAAGACCAGATTAACAGAGCAAAACGAGTTCGAGCCCAGGTAGGCAGCTCCCAGAAGCGGGAATCACCGGGAATTCGCCAGATGGAGCCAGGGACGGCTCTTCCCCCTCCATTTTGGCTGAGCCTGGTGGCCCCCCACCCAGGAGCTGCCCTGGGGCAACCAGCCATAGCATGAAGAGCCTCACACGGGACTGGGGAAGCTGGAACTCGGCTTGCCCCAGGCCCAGCTGACCATGGGGCTCCCAGGAGGACAGATGGGTTTTGGGAGTGGGCCCATCACCTCTGGGGAGTCCCGGAAGCAGCCGGATGAGACTTCGCCCACCACACTAGCCGCCACCTTCGCTGTCCGGACGCTGCAACATAATCAGCCCACCAGGGGAGAGATGCTACCTCGAGACCACATTAACCGAGCAAAACGAGTTCTAGCCCAGGTAGGCAGCTCCCAGAAGCGGGAATCACCAGGAATTCATCAGATGGAGCCGGGGCAGGCCCTCCCCCCTCCATTTGGCTGAGCCTGGTGGCCCTGCCCAGGAGCTGCCCTGGGGTGACCAGCCATAGCATGAAGAGCCTCACACGTGGCTGAGGAAGCTGGAACTCGGCCTCGCCCCAGGCCCAGCTGACCATGGGGCTCCCAGGAGGACAGATGGGTTTTGGGGAGTGGGCCCATCACCTCTGGGGGGTCCCGGAAGCAGCCGGATGAGACTCGCCCACCACACTAGACGCCACCTTCGCTGTCCAGACGTTTACCATGAGGCCCCTAAGTCGTGCGGCCACTGCGGCCACGTGGTCCATCAAACTAGTGGAAACAGTTATGTCCTTTAATGTACTGCATTCTATGATGTGTAGGAAAATTAGGCGGGAGGGAGAGATAGAGAGGAGAGAAAAGACGTACAGAACCCGCCAAGTAGTTGATGTGTGGAAGGGGGGGAGGGAGGTAGGGACATTGGTGATGGGAGATGGGTTCGGGTGGAGGGATGGGTGTTGGAACACTGTGGAACCAAAACTCTGCATGAGCATCTTGCAATTGTATGTCTAAGAGTGGTGTAATAAAATTTGAAGAAAAAAAAAGATTTTGGGCCACCTGCCCCTCAAGGTGTTGCAGGTGTGGCTGCGGTGCCCAGCTGTGTTGGCAGGTGGCAGACAGGAGATAGGCTTGTCTACACCCCCCAAGGCTCTGCCCTATGGGCCCTGGATGGTGGATGGTCTGACATAGGAAAAGACTGGGCCCCTGGGATGAACCTAGAGCCTGGCAAGCTACCCGTGGTGTATTCGATATGTCAAAAACAATAACAATAGAGATGAACTGGACAAGGGACAGACCAGATGCACAGCTGTGCTGCCCGGCCCACGTGGAGCAGCCCATGGAGTCTCTGAGGAATCGGCTAGTCCCCAGCTGAGACCAATGGAGCTCCTAGGGTAAACAGTCATGTGGGGGGAAGCCATGCTGCCCGGAATTGAAGCAGGGATTTGGGCTCCTCCCTCTCCATGCTGGTGGGCGTGGCTATGGGCTCACAGCCTCTGCAACCAGATGAACCCGACAAGGGGCTGACCAGATGCACAGCTGTGACAGTGCGCAGCACGCAAGAGGCTTAGATAACAAAGTAGGCTAGGACCAGCTCCTTCCCAGGATCTTTCACATCTGTACACCATAATGATCATTGTAGTTGTAACTGGGGAGGTTGATAGGGAATGAGGAACTATGTCACACTAAAACTTACTACTGAAAATACACATAGATAATTGCATCATAAACTGTAAGGCAAGTCACAAGGTGTAGGAGAAGAGAGAAATACAGAGACAGAAATAGAGATAGAAAGATGATGGGGGCCAGAGCGATAGCCCGGCGGGTAGGGTGTTTGCCTTACACGCAGCCAGCCTGTGCTGGCCCGGGTTCAATCCCCGGCATCCCATATGGTCCCCCGAGCACCGCCAGGAGTAATTCCTGAGTGCAGAGCCAGGAGTAACCCCTGTGCATCGCCAGGTGTGACCCAAAAAAAAAAAAAAAAAAAGATGAGGGGCTGGTGCGATAGTCCAGTGGGTAGGGGCGTTTGCCTTGTATGTGGCCAGCCTGTGCCGGCCCAGGTTCAATCCCTGGCATCCCATATGGTCCCCTGAGCACCGCCAGGAGTAATTCCTGAGTGCAGAGCCAGGAGAAACCCCTGAGCAATGTCAGGTGTGACCCCACCCCCAAAAAAAGAAAAGAAATGGGCCGGAGTGATAGCCCAGCAGGTAAGGCATTTGCCTTGCACGCGCCGGCCCATGCCGGCCTGGGTTCGATCCCCGGCATCCCATATGGTCCCCTGAGCACCGCCAGGAGTAATTCCCTGAGTGCAGAGCCAGGAGAAACCCCTGCACATTGCTGGGTGTGACCCCAAAAAAAAAAAGCAAAAAAGAAAGAAAGATAAGAGACTCAGACGCACGGGGAAGAGCTGCCATCCGGCTCTCCCTAGCTCAGCTGACCATGAGGCTCCCACGAGGCAAGATGGGTTTTGGGGAGTGGGCCCATCTCTCCTGTAGGGCCTCAGAAGCAGCTGGATGGGAATCTCTCACCATAATAGCCACCATTATCAGCCCAGGAGCTGCCCTGGGGCGACCAGCCATAGCATGAAGAGCCTCACACGAGACTAGGGAAGCTGGAATTCGGCTCGCCCCAGGCCCAGCTGACCATGGGGCTCCCAGGAGGACAGATGGGTTTTTGGGGAGTGGGCCCAGCACCTCTAGGGGGGTTCCGGAAGCAGCCGGATGAGACTCGCCCACCACACTAGCCGCCACCTTCGCTGTCCGGACCCTGCAACATAATCAACCCACCAGGGAGGGATGCTACCTCGAGACCACATTAACCGAGCAAAACGAGTTCGAGCCCAGGTAGGCAGCTCCCAGAAGCGGGAATCACCAGGAATTCATCAGATGGAGCCGGGGCCGGCCCTCCCCCCTCCATTTTGGCGGAGCCTGGTGGCCCCGCCCAGGAGCTGCCCTGGGGCGACCAGCCATAGCATGAAGAGCCTCACACGCGGCTGGGGGAAGCTGGAACTTGGCTCGCCCTAGGCCCAGCTGACCATGGAGATCACAGGAGGACAGATGGGTTTTGGGAGTGGGCCCATCACCTCTGGTGAGTCCCAGAAGCAGCCAGATGAGACTCGCCCACCACACTAGCCACCACCTTCGATGTCCAGATGCTGACCATGAGGCCCCTAAGTCCCGCAGCTGCGCGGTCCATCGAACTAGTGGAAACAGTTATGTCCTTTAATGTACTACATTCTATGATGTGTAGGAAAGTTAGGCGGGAGGTAGAGATAGAGAGGAGAGAAAAGACATACAGAACCCGCCAAGTAGTTGATGTGTGGGAGAGGGGAGGGAGGTGGGGACACTGGTGATGGGAGATGGGTTCAGGTGGAGGGATGGGTGTTGGAACACTGTAGAACTCTACATGAGCATCTTGCAATTGTATGTCTAAAAAGTGGTGTAATAAAATTTGAAAAAAAAAAGATTTCAAGCACAGATCAAGTGATCTTTCTGAAATAAAAATAAGGATGCATAGAATGGTGAAAAAAAATCACCAGAGTGATTTTTAAGATTTTTAAGAAACCCAGAGTAGTGATCATTTTAGGAAGAAGAGGGCTGGGTAGAGTCCTTGGAGGTGGCTGGATGATGTAGACAAAATATGTTTGCCCTCTGGGGCTGGAGAGATAGGACAGTGGGTAAGGCACTTGCCTTGTATATGGAAACACCACCAGGTAGGGCACAAAAGCTGAAAAAAAGAGGTAGTTTTCTAGTAATTGGACCAATAAAATTAGGGTATCCAATTGTTTTATATCAGATTTTATTTTTTTATTTCTTAAACACTGTGATTTACAAAGTACAAATTTTTTCACAATACAATTTTTTAGATTCATCATTCAACACCACTCCCACCAACAGTGTAGTCCCACCACCAAAGTCCCTCATTTCCCACCCACCTCCCTTGCCCATGCCTGCTCCCTTAACTGGCACTAATTATATTGACCATTACAGCCCATATATGGGAATGGTATTGATAAAGTCATGACTTATTGTCTTCGTTGTTATGTGCAAATCTGGCTGATTTCTGGTCTTGCATTTACTTTCTGAGTTTCTAGAACTTAGTGGGTTTCTACTAGTCAACCCCAAACCCTCAACCACCACACTGGGGACAACACTTATTTCAAATTTTTTCTCAACCTCTGATTGAGCCTGTCCTAAGCATACACTGAATAATCTATTCTATATTGCTTGTTGGGGCTAGTTCTCTAAATACTGTCAATGAATATATTCTTAGACAAAAGTCAATAGAGGTTATTAAATCTCAACTGGATCCATTGTGCCATTTGGGCCCACTGTATATGGGATGCCGAGGATCGAACCCGGGTTGGGCGCATGCAAGGCAAACACCCTACCCGCTGTGCTATCACTCCAGCCCCCACTTTAGGGTTTGATTCCTGTTACCCAATATGGTCCCCTGAGACCACTAAGTGTGATCCCTGAGTACAATGCCAGGAGTAAGTCCTAAGCACTAACAGGTGTAGTCCAAGAGCCAAAATAATAATAAAAATTAATGGGGCCAGAGCGATAGCCCAGCGGTTAGGGTGTTTGCCTTGAACGCGGCCAGCCCATGCTGGCCCGGGTTCGATCCCCGGCATCCCATATGGTCCCTCGAGCACCACCAGGAGTAATTCCTGAGTGCAGAGCCAGGAGTAACCCCTGAACATTGCCAGGTGTGACCCCAAAAAAAAAATTGAAATTAAAATCCCCATCTGACTTTATATTCCTGCCCCAAAGATCCTGGATAAAAACCAAAACAGGAGCCAGAGAGATAGTACAATGGTCAGCGCACTTGCCTTGCACACCACTGACCCAGATTCCCTCCCAACACAGCATGTGGTCCCCAAATCACAACCAGAAGTGAGACATGAGCAAGCCCTGAGTACAGCCAAATGTGGCCCCCAAACAAACAAACAACAAGATCTTGCAAAACAACTCCTTTCACTTAGATGGGCAATGGAGGAAATAATAGAACTAGAAAAGAATGGCGGGCCGGAGCGATAGCCCAGCGGGGTAGGCGTTTGCCTTGCATGAGGCCGGCCAGTGCCGGCCCGGGTTCGATCCCGGCATCTTATATGGTCCCCCAAGCACCACCAGGAGTGATTCCTGAGTGCAGAGCCAGGAGAAACCCCTGAGCATTGCCAGGTGTGACCCCCCAAAAAAAAAAAAAAAAAAAAAAAGAAAAGAATGGTGATCCGAAGTGGGAGGGGTAGCTCGGTGGGTTTTTCATGCAGGAAGTCTAGGTTTGGTGCCTGGCACCACATGGTCCCCCTGAGCACAACCTCAAGCAGTGAGCTTGAGGAGCCCACAGCACCACCAGTGTGGCTCAAAAACAAAAATGTGGGCCGGAGCAACAGTCCAGCAGGTAGGGCGTTTGCCTTGCATGCGGCCGGCCTGTGCCAGCCCGGGTTCGATTCCCGGCATCCCATATGGTCCCCGAGCACCGCCAGGAGTGATTCCTGAGTGCAGAGCCAGGAGAAACCCCTGAGCATTGCCGGGTGTGACCCAAAAAAAAAAAAAGTAGTAAAAAATACATATTTAAAAGACAAAGAGTTCACCTAGATACCCAAGTGACTACATTGGCTCTGGCAAATTCTCTCTTCAATTCCCAATCTGTTTAATTTCCCAAAGCAAGAGCAAAGGGGATAGTGTGGAGGGAAAAACCCTGGGAATGCCAGTTTTTATCCACAATGACCTGTGCTGGTCTCATGGTCATAGCTGGCAACCAGGAAGAGAGGGAATAAGGAAAAGGACCGATATATCTCTTAGCCCAAAGCAAACCACACAAAACCAGAGGGCACTGGGGACTTAGAGAAAAATCTCCATAGCTCTGGGCCAATACCCTGGATTCTTTCTAATGCCTGGACAAGTTAAAAGACCACATTATGAAATAGTCAACAATGAAGCAGAGATTTGACTGGATTCCTGTTGTTCCCAGTGCTTCAGCCTCTTAAGGGGAAAAGAAAAAAGATAATTGCTACTTTCCAAAGGGACTAGAAAATGCCTCAAACCAGCCTGGCACGTAGTAGGTGGGTATTTGGTAAGTATTGGCCAGCTCTTGAACTACCTTCTTGGCAATCTGCCTTCTTCCCTCAGCCTGAAAACACACTCATAACTGAATCTACACCTGCTTACTGCAACTCCACCTGCAACCTTGCAGAATGATTGAACCTAACAATTACAGCTACAAGGAGAGCGCAGGGTCTTCTAGATTGTTACTAGTGTACAGTGTACATTAATTGCCTAAAACGATGATTGACACATAGTAGGCTCACTGCGTCTCCCTCCCTCTCTCTCTACATATATATGCATATGTATATAATATACATGCACATATAATATATATGTATAAATGTGGGAGAGGGTTTGGTTTTTGGGGTCCCACCTAGAATGCTGGAGGCTACACCCTGTTACCTACCCTGGGACCCCTCCCGGAGGTTATCAAACATGAATGACAAACGCAGGTCCTGCGAGCAAAGCATGTGTTCCTACCCTTTGCGTTATCTCTGTCACCCTCAATAAACACGTCTGTGTGTGTGTGTGTGTGTGTGTTTTTGATCTGGGGGCACTACCAGCGATGCTCAGGGATTACTTCTGGCTCTGGACTCAAGATTCACTCCCGGCAGTGCTCCTATGGGATGCCATATGGGATTGCCATATAGAAAGAACCTGGGTCAGCTACATGGAAGGCAAACACCATACCAGCTGTACTATCTCTCCGGCCCCAGAGCATCACACCTGAGAGCCTCAGGGATGATTCCTGGCGGGGCTCAGGGCTATTCAATAAAAAGTTATTTTAGTTCGGGTGGATTAAGGCGTGCTGGCACCAGGAATCACCTTCCCAGTCATTTCCACCCTGCAGTCAAAAGCAGTTCCTCTCCCCCGCCCCCCCACACCGTGTCCTCCAAACGCCAGGGGCCGCTGTCCGAAGCACCAGGCTTCCTACGCACACCGCTGACGTTCCCTGCGATGCTCTTTGACCCCTTGAAGTTGTTGCCCAGAGTTAAGATGGCCGCTTCAGTGGCGGCGGCGGCTGGGCAGCTGCGGAGGGCCGTTCGGAGGAAACCCCCATGGCAGGGCGCGAGCGGGCGGACGCACTCATCCCAGCCCCCTCCAGCCGCGGCCTCGGCCGTACGCAGCGCCTTCCTGAGCTTCTTTCGGGACCGCCATGGCCACCGACTGGTGCCCTCGGCTTCTGTGCGGCCTCGCGGGGACCCCAGTTTGCTTTTCGTCAATGCGGGCATGAATCAGGTGGGGGCTGTACACGCTGGTCCGGGGCGGGTTTGTGGGTGGTCCCCGAGAACGGCGCTCTGGGATTGGACAGAAGAGGCAGGAGGCGGGGCTCTTGATTGTCTGGGTCGGAAGGCGCTGCCACAGGAAGCAGTGTTGGGGGTCGCTAATTCGACTTGTCAGCCGAGATTCCCACGTAGGCGTTGAGATCATTACTAGGAAGTGTGTTGCCGATGGACCAGAGTATCGGGCGGTGTATGGCTTCATGTCCTCATGTTTTAAAATAAACTTATTCGTGGGCTGGAGTGATGGTAGTCTAAAGAGAAGGGCGTTTGCCTTGCACGTGGTCGACTGTGTTCCATTCCGACACCCCATATGGTCCCCTCGAGCCCCTCCAGGAGTGATCCCTGAGTGCAGAGCCAGAAGTAAGCCCTAAGCACCTCCGGGTGTGGTCCAAACACTAAAAAAGACATTTAAAAAATAAATCCGTTCATTAACTATATGTTAACTAACCAGTTTGCTAAACTAAGTTCCCTAAGCGTCTGGCTTTGTGCGCCACTTACCCGCTCCAGACGTCACTGGCTTCATCCGGGAAATGTCGAGGACGACCCCATCCCTATTAAACACTGACGTTGTTGAGTGCATTGCCCAGTGCATTTTGCTGTGTGTCCTGGAGGTACTGGGAATGGTGGAAGAGGCCAGGACGAAGGATACAGCCACACAACACCCTGTTCTCAGCCACCAGATAGCAGTTCTTACCCATTCTAGCAGAGAATGGGTAAGACCTTGTCTGCCCCTACCCGCATACAACAGATACCGCAGACTTCACACTGCCCTTTCAGAGCTACATCTGCAGCACTCTCTGTCTCATCCCCAACATCCCCCTTCTGCTGAGGGACTGGGCTAGCCCCCTTCCATTTTTTCTGTGTGTTTCCAGTTCAAGCCAATCTTCCTGGGTACCGTGGATCCCGAAGCGAGATGGCCAGCTTCCGAAGAGTGGCCAACAGCCAGAAGTGCGTGAGGGCTGGAGGCCGCCACAATGATCTAGAGGATGTGGGCCGGACCTCTCCCATCACACCTTCTTTGAGATGCTTGGCAATTGGGCCTTTGCGGGGAATATTTTAAGGTGAGTGTTTCTGGGAAGCCCCTGGAGTTTGGAAGGGTTCATGTTCAGCCAAGGCAGGGCTCATGACAAGCCCTGTCCTCATTCCTCGGGTCAGCATAGGTGGGTCTCATTCCAGACAGGCAAAGTGCTAGAATCGGACAGTGTCTGTGGCCGACAGTGTCTGTGCCCGGTGGCTGGTCACTGCTTGTATGAACACATGGTCAGGTGGTAATACAGAGATGAAGGAGGGAAAAATTATCATCCCACACCAAGTTGTAGAGATTGTTTCTTAGAGAAGGAGGTTAGGAATTTGAGAAATAGTAGAATTTGGAAGAAGAAGAATAAAGCTTTCAGGGCAGGAAGAAACTCAGAAGCAGAGGGGCCAGGGAGACAGCGCAAGGGCTGGAGGGCAGATGCCCCAACATGGTCCCCTGAGTACCACTGCCACGGTGGAGAGTATACCCCAACACTGCAGGGCGTGCACAGGCAAACAGGAGCCGGGAGATGGTAAAGCAGGGAAGGCACTTGCTTTGCACCCAGCCAACCCAGGTTCAGTCCCCGATACCACATCTGGTCACTTGAGCAGTGCCAGGAATGATCCCTCAGCACAGCCAGATGTGGCCCAGTACCCCACCCCTACCCCTCGCCAGTCAGACCAGCACAAACCCTCTGGACACTACGCCGGCAGTGGAAATGGGCAGTCAGACACTTGAGGGTTGGGTTCATGCAGCTCACTGGACACTTGAACAAAACCTTCTCCGACCTCTGCTCTGCCCCCCCACCCCCTTGCAGGAGGAAGCTTGCAGCATGGCCTGGGAACTGCTGACTCAGATCTATGGGATCCCCAAGGATAGGCTCTGGGTCTCCTACTTTGGCGGCGACCCCAAGATGGGGCTCGACCCAGATGTGGAAAGCAGGGACATCTGGCTCAGCTTAGGGTGAGTGCACACCCACTCCCAGAGGGTGACCGGCACCCAGCGTCAGCCCCTCGCGTGTGGCAGGCTGTCGTGGGCTCAGCCCCTTTCTCCTGTTGCTCCCGCCCAGAGGGTTTGTCTGTCTCCCCACCATGCACCCACTTTCTCCCCAGGGTGCCTGCCAGCCGTGTGCTCTCCTTTGGACCACAGGAGAACTTCTGGGAGATGGGCGATACTGGCCCGTGTGGGCCTTGTACTGAGATCCACTATGACCTCGCTGGTGGAGTGGGTGCCCCGCAGCTGGTGGAGCTTTGGAATCTGGTCTTCATGCAGCACAGCAGGTAATGGGGTCCTGAGCAGGAGGAAATTGCTTGGCCCACAGCGGCCCAGGCGGCATCAGGAGACTCAGTTCAGCTTGTGGAAAAGCAAGTCCTGACATGGTGTTTCCAAACACCTCCCAGATAACTGGTTTAACCCTATCTCAGGGGTCAGAGCAATAGCTCAGCAGGTAGGGCATTTACCTCGCACGCCGCCGACCCAGGTTCGATCCCGGCATCCCATATGGTCCCCAAGCACCGCCAGGAGTAATTCCTGAACAAAGAGCCAGGAGTAACCCCTGAGCACCGCCGGGTGTGACAAAGGAAACCCCTATCTCAGCCCAGCACAGTCTAAACCAATCACTGCTGCATCCCAGCCGGCGCTCTTCCATTTTCTTTTCTTTTCTTTTTTTTGGCCTTTTTTGGGTCACACCCAGAGATGCTCAGGGGTTACTCCTGGCTCTGCATTCAGGAATTATTCCTGACAGTGCTCTAGGAACCATATGGAATGCCGGGGATCGAACCTGGGTGGGCCTCATGCCAGGCAAATGCCCTACTGCTGTGCTATCACTCTGGCCCCTAGGCTGTCTTTCAAGGTGGAGTTGAACATGATGTTCATTTAACATTTGCTTCTGGGCCAAAGAGATCACACAGAGGTGACGGCCTCACCTCCTCCCTGGTCTCCTGATTGGTCCCTTGATCCGTGCACCACATCTGGGCCCTCAAGCATCACCAGGGTTCTTGACCTGAGCACAGCCGTGAATGACCCTGAGCATCATCGGGGCTAGCTCAACAACAACAACAAAAAGAAATAATTCTCGCCAGTGTGAAGAGTTTGTCCTTGGAAAGGGGGTGTCTGGGCCCAGCAAGAGGGAAACCCAGGCAAGGTGAAGGCTCTAATGAGAAAGGACAGGCCCCAGGGTGGTCACTGTGTGCCGTTGGGGTGAGACCGGGAGCAGAGGGCATCGTTCCCTCGGGGCCCTCCCCGCGAGCCCCCTGCCTCATTCCTCTTGGGTCTCGGACCGTGTGGGGGCCACACCTGACACCTCCAGAGAAGCGGACGGAAGCCTGCAGCCCCTCCCGCAGCAGCACGTGGACACGGGGATGGGCTTGGAGAGGCTGGTCGCTGTGCTGCAAGGCAGACACTCCACCTACGATACTGACCTCTTCTCCCCGCTGCTCAGCGCCATACACCAGGTGATCCCGGCCCGCCTGTCCCTCACGCTCACCCCACCGGCCATCTGTCTCTGCAAAGAACCTACCGTGTCCACCCAGCCCGCACCCCAGAGCCAGGGAGGCCCCACCTGGCTCCCTTTGCCAGTGGGTTCCCAGTGAGTCCCCGCTTCCCTTTGGCTTGAATCAAGGATAGTTACGACTGCAAGCAAGCTGCTTGGGGCTGGGCAGCGGGGGTTGAGGGAGCGGCTCTGACGGGTCCCTGAGAACAGCTTGAGTGCTGCGACCCCAAGGCGGAGTGTGGGGGGTGGGGCAGTGAACAGGCTCAGGGTGCGGCTCCCTGATCACCCGCTCAGGTCCCCTTAGCTAGGCCATTCTGGCTGTGGCCAGCACCAGGCATGCTGAGGGCAGCACCAGCGGCCTGTTCCCTCTGCTTCCCAGGGTTGTGGGGCACCCCGTTACCAGGGCCGGGTCGGCGCTGACGGCGAGGGGCGCACGGACATGGCTTACCGCGTGGTGGCCGACCACATTCGCACCCTCAGTGTCTGCATCGCTGGCGGCGTTTCCCCTGGGATGTCCGGTGCCCCGTGAGTCACGGGAGATCGGGGGCTGGCCTGGCAGGTGGAGGGGACACACACTGCCCCTCGCCCCCCCGCACTGTGCCTCTGACATCTGGGCTCTGAACCCCTCCAGACTGGTTCTCCGGCGCATCCTGCGGCGAGCCGTCGCGGTTCTCTACAGAGGTGCTGCGGGCTCAGCCCGGCTTCCTTGGCCGCCTGGTGCCTGCCGTGGTGGAGACGCTGGTAAGGACAGACCCTCCGCACCGCACCACTTCTGCGGCCTTCCTAGGGACTTGGGGGTTCCTGGGACCTGCTTCTGCCTGATCCCCACCCCCGCAAACTCAGACGCTTAGTAGCGCTCCCAGGTAGATACTGGAGGGGGCGCTGATTGCCACCCCGGCTCCTCAGGCCTCTCCTTGTCCTTCAGGGAGGCGCCTACCCAGAACTGCGGAAGAGCTCAGAGCAGGTATGGGCCACAGCAGGGGGTGCTGAGCTGTGGGGGCTCTCTGCGCCCAGCCCAGCCCCAGCCCTGCCCTGCCCCTGCAGATAGCCAGCGTGGTGTCCGAGGATGAGGCCGCTTCCCTGGCCTCCCCTGCAGCGTGGGCCGCCGCATCATCAACAGGACCCTGAAGCGCTTGGGGCCTTCAGATGTATTTCCAGGTGAGCAGGGGCGCTGGGGTCTTCCCACCCCACCGCCCCCCTCCAGGCCCCACTGCTCCCTCTGAAATGACATGCCCAGGAAGTTCCCGGGGACCCCCAGCCCTGGTCTGGGAGCAGGGAGCAGAAGGTCACTCCCCCGGCATATGTGCCTCCTGGTGGTCTCTTTGTGGTTGGAGAAGCACTGGCCCCTCTCGACTCCAACAGGCACACATACACTCTCCTGTCCTGACCCGCCCCTAACACACACACACACACACACACACACACACACACACCTCCCTGTCCTGCCTTGCCCCCTCACACATACTCGCACACATACACACTCAGTCCCCAGTCCCGACCTACCCCCAACATACACACACTCCCCCGTCCTGCCCCGCCCCCTCATCTCATCTCGTCTTCCTCATAGCTGAGGTCGCCTGGTCTTTGTCGCTCTCTGGGGATCTGGGGATCCCCTGGACCTGGTGGAGCTGATGCTGGAAGAGAAAGGGGTGCAGTTGGATTCTGCTGGGCTGGCCCGCCTGGCCCAGGAAGAGGCCAAGGTACAGGAGCAGAGGCTTCTATTGACCGCAGCGCCCTCCCCTGGTCCGGGGTCCCAGAGGAAAGATAGTCTGTCCCTCTTGCTGCGGATCCCCGCCCCAAACCCTAGCGAGGGAAGTCCAGCTGCAGTGAGCTGATCAGGTTCAGAGGAGTGAGACCAGCTCAGTGAGTGTATGGTGTGACCAGGGAGCTTCAAAGGCTGCCTGAGTGGGGAGCCTGGCCCCTGCCCCTCAGACACTTCTGTGAACCCCCACACATGCTTGCTTACAGCATCGGCGCCCGGCCAGCTGAACCCGTACAGGAGCAGGGGCTGCAGCTTGATGTCCACGCCCTGGCGGAGCTGCAGCGCCAACGGGTTCCCCCCAACCGATGACAGCCACAAGTACAAGTACTCCCTGCATCCCAACCGGGGCTATGGTGAGAGCTGGACCCAGCCGGGTCGCCACAGGCTTGCCTGACCCAGATTCCCTGCATTCCCGAGATAGCCACCAGGGGCGCACTGTCTCCCCCTTGCTGCAAGGACACTCCGGTCCTTTCCCAGCAGCACCACCACCCCAAGCTCAGGGACTGTTGGCCTCAGTGATGCACACTCCTACCTTCCACCGCCCCGCCCCGCCCCCTGCAGAGTTCAGCCCCTGTGAGGCCCAGGTGCTCCAGCTGTACACAGAGGAGGGAAGAGCCGTGGCCTCTGTGGGGCAAGGCCAGCGCTTGTGGCCTTCTCTTGGACCGGACCAACTTCTACGCTGAACAGGGAGGTCAGGCTTCAGACCGGGGCTACCTGGTGCGAGTGGGCCAGCAGGTGAGCCCCCACACACACGCAGGAGGTAGCCAGCGTGGGTCAGGCACTGAGGAGAAAGGAAAGCTATAATGAGCCCACTCGGGGCCTCGGTCCCTGCCCTCCCCAGGACGTGCTGTTCCCAGTGACCGGCCCAGGTCTGTAGGGCCTTTGTCCTGCATGAGGTGGTGGCCCCTGAGTGCCTACAGGTGGGGGACCAGGTGCAGCTGCACGTGGACAAGGTAAGGCCCCGCCCCTGCTTGCTCCGCGCCGCCGCCCACCCCACACCTTCACCCGGGAACCCGGGTGACAGACCCATTTCAGGCCTGGCGTCTGGGCTGCATGGAGAAGCACACGGCGGCACACCTGCTGAACTGGGCACTGCGGCAGGCCCTGGGCCCCCGCACCGAGCAGCGTGGCTCCCACCTCAGTCCTGATCGGCTACGCTTTGACGTGGCCACCCAGGTGAGTGGCACCTGGAAAGGCAGGTGTGAGGGGATCGTGTAGGGGAGGGGAGGGATAGAACAGGGTTGATTTGATGGTGGGGCGACACTAGAACTTGGTGGGAGCACAGTAGTGAATATCCACCTACAGGGGTTTTGTGCTGCCCCCAGAACGTTGCAGACTTGTTGCAGGCTTATCTGTATTGTAAAAGGGAAATGCGGGAACCTGGACGTGAGTGGCCCTGGGGTCCCCGGCATTCAGTCACTGTGGGGCCTTTGAGTGGTTGTTCTCTCCCGAACTCCTGCCTTGCCAGACAGGGTTGGGCCAGCCCCTCTCTGCCCACGCCATCCCCTTCAGCCACCCACCCGCCACCCCCACCCGGCTCCCTCATGCCTGCTGTCACCCACATACCATTTCTCCTGCCTCACATTTGGACCAAGAAGCACTCACAGGGCACTGTCTTCCAGACTGCTCCTGGCTCCACTATCCTGTATTTCCCTTGCAGTCAGCTGCCCCTTCTCAGCTCCCTGACTATGGACAGAGCTGCTTCCTGTCCAGCAACCTTGGGTGCCTGAGGAAAAGCCTATAGGCCCAGCACCCAGACTGCTGCCTGCTCCACAGGGGTTCTTATCAAGAGACTGGGGTGTGCCTGGGACCCCCCAGCAGTGCTCAGAGCTTACTCCTGGCTTTGTGCTCAGGGATTACTCCTGTCAGTGCTCAGGGGACCATACAGCATGCCAGGGATTGAGCTCGAGTTGGCCTTGTGCAAGACAAGCTCCTACCTACCCACTGTACTGTCTCTCTAGCCCCCACAAAATTTGATTTTTTTTGGGTCACACCCAGCGATGCTCAGGGGTTACTCCTGACTCTTCACTCAGGAATTACTCCTGGCGGTGCTCAGGGGACCATATGGGATGCCAGGGATCGAACCAAGCCAGCACAGGCCGGCCGCATGCAAGGCAAACGCCCTACCCACTGGGCTATCGCTCGGCCCCAAAATTTGATTTTTTGGGGTCATTATTTATTTTTACAAGTTGTTCAAGATGATTTGTTAGATACCTAATATTCTAACATCAGTCCCACCTTCCCTCCACCATTATTTCCATTTTTCCCAGTCACCACTTAGGCCTGCCCCTATAGCAGACCCTCAGTGATATTTTTTTATATTACTTGTAAATAATTTGCTAAAAGTGATCCAAAAATGTATCCTTAGAAGAAAGTGAGTGAAGATTGTTGTATCTCACAGTATACCCAATAAGCCCTTGTATAAGAGATTACTACATGTTATTAGAAGATAAGCCTTGTGTGTTTATATTCTGAGAATCAAGATTGTTGGGGCCGGAGCCGATAGCCCAGCAGGTAGGGCATTTGCCTTGCATGCGGCCAGCCTGTGCCAGCCCAGGTTCAATCCCGGCATCCCATATGGTCCCCGAGCGCCGCCAGGAGTAATTCCTGAGTGCAGAGTCAGGAGTAACCCCTGAGCGCCCCCAGGTGTGACCCAAAAAAAAAAAAAAAAAAAAGATTGTTGCCTTCTACCTGACGTCCCATCCAATCTGGTGTGTTACTCAGTTTATCAGTGTTGTGGAGTCTGAGACATCAGACAAACATTGATTTTTAACTCACCATCACATACACACGCGTGTTAGGTGCCAGCCTCCCTCGGGGATTCTCCACACACCACTTAAATGCTTGCCGCTGCCTGACGTCCACCCCTTCCTCCCCGCCAACCCCCCCCCCTTGCCCCACAGGTCCCCTTGAGCCCAGAGCAGCTCCGGGTGGTGGAGGGCACCGTGCGCCAGGCTGTGGAGCAGGATGAGGCCGTGTACACAGAGGAAGTGTCCCTGGCGCTCACTGCCCATGTCCCAGGCCTGCGCTCTCTGGATGAGGTCAGCAGGGGGAACCCCTATGGTGGGGGGGGCCGGCCCCCTTCCAGCCAGTGTATGGACCGGGTGCCTGTCGCCCTCAGGTATATCCGGACCCTGTGCGGGTGGTGTCGGTGGGGGTGCCCGTGGCCCATGCCCTGGACCCAGCCTCCCAGGCAGCACTGCAGACATCCGTGGAGCTGTGCTGTGGCACGTGAGTCCCCCCACACACCTGCCTGCCTGGCTCCGGGCTGCCCCCCTGCTCTCCCTCCCCCACCGTTCCCTGACTTCCTGTTCCTCTGCCCACAGACACCTGCTCAGCACCGGGGCGATTGGGGACCTGGTCATCACCGGGGAACGCCAGCTCTCCAAGGGCACCACCCGCCTGCTGGCAGTCACCGGGGAGCAGGCCCAGCAGGTGGGGCTTGGAGGCCCCTGGGCATAGGCACGGGGCATAGGACACGTGGGACATGCCAGGCTTGGGGTGGCCAGCAGCAGACACCGTGTCCATGTGTGCTCCCCGGGGATACCTGTGTCAGGATCCCTGGGTGCTTGGGACTGGCTGTTCAGGGTCTCTCACTACGCCCCAACCAGCCATGCTCGGGGCCCCTGTCCCTGAAAGAACAAAAGCCAGATGGCCGTGAGAACTCTGCTCTCTCCCTGCAGGCCCGCGAGGTGGGCCAGAGCCTGGCGCAGGAGGTGGAGGCGCGCCGCCAGCGCCTGAGCCGGGGCAGCCGGGACGCGGTGCAAGCACAGAGGCTGTCCAAGGACATGGGCCGGCTCACGGACGTAAGGGTCCCTGCACCCCAGCCGGTCCCCGCCCTCCCGCCTCCCCCAAACAATCCTGTGCTGCTGGGGGGGATGCAGGCACTCGTGGAGGCCGGGGATGAGGGACGGCTTCTGGTCTAGGCAGTGGACACGGCCTGTCTTCTGTTCTAGGCAGTGGACACGGCCCTGATGCCCCAGTGGCAGCGGCGGGGAGCTGCAGGCCGCGCTGAAGACACTGCAGCGCCGTGCCAACACCGCACTCCGGAAGCTGGAAGTGGGCCAGGTCTGCACCCCAGAACCAGAGAGGCCAGCGGAGACAAGCCTGAAGGGGTGGGGGCAGCAGCCTTCTCGGACGCACAGCCAGGCCTGGCCACACCGCCCCACGCCCCTGCCCTGCACCCTGCTGCCCCCATTCTGGCCCCGCCTCCCTCCAGGGAAGCCCTGATGGCCCCCCCACTGTAGTGCCTCCTGCTCCTGCCCCCCCCCACCCCGTCCATCTGTGCTCCCGCCTGGGGCTGCTCACCTTCAGTGGCCTATTTGTGGGGGCCGGAGCTATGACTGAAAGAGACGAAGGACAGCAGGGGGTGGGGACAGTGAGGTGAGAGTAAACGCTGCCACCCCCACTCCAGGCGGAAGGTCACTGCCAGGGAGAGAGATGAGAGGAGGGGCCTGCGGATGGGGCTTAGTGCAGAATTGGGGGCTTTATGCCTCCGGGGCTTACCCCTTGTCATCCTTCCTGACTCCCGCCCCCCCCCCCCCCCCCAGGCTGCACAGAAAACCCAGGAACTGCTGAAGCGGCACTCGGAGGGCCCGTGATTGTGGACACAGTCTCCACTGAGTCCCTCTCGGTGAGCTGCAGGGTGGGGGGGTCAGGACCTGGGGGTCAGGGGGTGCCTCAGGGTCACTGTCAGCTCTCCCTTGCCCAGGTGCTGGTGAAGGTGGTCCGGCAGCTGTGTGAGCAGGCGCCCGCACCTCCGTGCTGCTGCTGAGCCCCCAGCCGCTGGGCCGTGTGCTGTGTGCCTGCCAGGTGGCACAGGTGAGGGGGAAGGGCGCGCACACACATACCGACAGACATATGCACACACTCATACACACATGTACATACACATGCACACATGTGTGCGCAGGTGCTGACATGTACACACACAGGTACATACATGTGCACACACATCACGTGCACACAGATACACATGTACATATAGTCGCATACATGCGCACACACCCCATCCCTGACTCAGCCCCCCACTCTCTTTGCCTCCCCTTGTGTCTGAATGAGGGCAGGGCTCCCCTGGCTCGTGGACAGAGCAGGGGTTGGAGAGGTGCTCTGTCACTACCCCAGTGTCTCTGTCCCCAGGGTGCCACACCGGCCTTCACAGCGGAGGCCTGGGCACTGGCAGTGTGCCACCACATGGGGGGTAAGGCCTGGGGCTCCCGAGTGGTGGCCCAGGGCACCGGAAGCGCCTCTGACCTGGAAGCTGCCCTGAGCATGGCTCGAGCCTGCGCCCTCAACCAGCTCTGATCCGGCTGTCCTGTCCCTCGCCATGCCGGGGAACTCGGGTGATGACAGACATGAGGGAACACTCTGGAGGCTGGAGTCCTGAGGGAGCCTGAGGACAGCCCCTGAGCCTGAAGCCCAGGATTGGAGGCCGGAGTCCTGCTGCTGAGCTGAAGAAGGTCGCCCGGCCAAGGCTGCCTGCAAAGGAGATGTGGGCTCAGGGAGCAGGAGGGCACATCCGTCCCCCAAGTATGACTGTGAAGATACAAGCTATCTGTCTATGGTGGCTCATTAAAAAGTATTTTGCCAAGAGCAGGCACTCTTGAAGGTTCTTTCGCTTTGTGAATGATAGGCCTTCCCCTGCAGCAACTGGCATGGGGTGTCAACCCCTCAGCAGTCTAGATGCCCCCCCACCACTAGGCAGGAAGACTACCATGTGTCCTGATCTGGGCCACCCCATAGCACCATGAGTGCCCAGTGGGGTCACTAAGTCAGGCCCTTCCAGGCACCCTAAAGGGCATCCCTGGCACCAGGGTCCAGAGCTCCTAGGCCAGCAGGGCGGGTCCTTTTGGCTGCCCCTCATATATTAGCAGTGATGCCCCTGGGAATCATAACCGGACAGTCAGTGCCCCCTTAAGGTAAGTGATGGCGCTGGGCTTTGAATTCGTGACCTTGTACTTCCTACACTCAAAAGCTCTTTTCCCTCTGAGTCATCTCCAAGCCCCACCAATGACTGTGAAGGCTCTGCCAGCTACAACTAACTGGTCAGTAGCCTAGTATGGTGGGAACCATCAGACCAACCTTCATGCCCTGTGGAGTCTGACTTCTGGGTGGGAAACAGTCTCCCCCCCAAAAAAAAATATATATCACGAAGAAGAAAAAGAATCTGGATGCCAGAGCAATAGTACAGCAGATAGGGTGTTTGCCTTGCACACAGCCAACTTGGTTCAATCCCGGCATCCCATATGGTCCCCCAAGCACTGCCAAGAGTGATTCCTAAGTGTAGAGCCAGAAATAACAGCTGAGCATCGCCAGCTGTGGCCTCAAACCGAACAAGCAAACAAAGAAGTATCAGGCAGCAATGAGCGATGTGGTCTCTGCAGAAAGGCAAGACCGGGAGGGTAAGGAAGCACCAGAGCCACACGGACGTGAGAGGACAGTGGAGGCCACGGCCTGTAGGTGAACCGAGGGTGCACAGCCTGCCAGGAGCAGGCAGATGGTGCGGGGAGAGGGGCGCCAGGGCAGAACACAGTGAAACTAGTGACAGTGCCCCAGGAAGTGGGAGCTCCTAACAAGACCACGGGGCAGAGAGGGCAGCGCCCTGCCCGGCCTGCCAGAACACACTGGCCCATACCAGATGCTTAAGCTCCGCTGCTGTCCCCAAATGGCTGTTCAATGAAGGGAAGGGCCACAGGGATCCATCTGCAAGTCCCGGGCCCCCACGTCGTGAGGCATCTAATTAAAGTTAGCAGAGCGCAGCCGGCCCGGCTGCTGTCTCTCGTCCCTCCGCCTGACGCTCCAGTGACTTGCTGGTGAGTCACCAAGGAGAGCAGGAAGGGCCCCCGAATCCCTTCCACTTGCTGGCTCCTGGGAAGCTTTGGGGGAGGGGGGGAGGGGGTGCTCAGTCACTGTGGACAATGCCATGTTCAGGGAGGCCCCACCCCAAACCCTTTACAAGGACACTAAGGTGTGGAACTGTGTCTCCCTCAACCCACCCCCCACACGCTCACACGCGCGCACGCACGCAAACACACACACACACACACACACACACACACACACACACACACACTTTGACCGATGTTTCTGAGATGTTAACTAATCCCAGTTACCACAGCAGTGCCCTAACACCAAAGTTAAGCTCTACCTCCAGGCTTCCCTGGCCACTGCTCTGGGGTTCCCCTCCTCTCTGCAGGGACCTTTCCTTTGCTTTCTAGCCCACCCACACCCCCTGAAGGGGGAACTCCGCCTCCTTTCACCCAGGCCTGCAGGAGCTGCTGCCTGCCGGCTTGGGGTTGGGGTGGAGCGCAGAAGGTACAGAACCTTTCAGCATGGTTCCGGCCAGGGAGGGGACAGCAGGAGCCTGGGGTCCTTCCACCCCGCTCTTCCAGAAGGGACCCCATGGACTATCTCTCCTCCTATCTGTCACCCCCACCCCCACTTCGGCTCCAGGTACCAAAACAGTACAGTTTTCCCACCCGGGAGTTCTGCTAGAGGCCCCTCACTCCAATATCCATCCCAGAAAAAGGTGCCCCTCAGAATTCCCAATCATGGCCCCAGGCCAGACTTCCCCCCCAACCAGGCAAAGGCGCCTAGGACAGAAACCCGAGGCAGGATATGGGGGGGGCGCCCCGACCCACGCGCTCCGGGGAGCCTGGTGTGCGCTATAGTAGCGGTCAAGGGGGCAGCGTGTGGAGCGCGGAGACTCCCTGCGCACGCACCCCGGGCCGCCCCCCCCTGGCAACGCGGCGCGTCCCTAACGACCCCAGCAAAGCCGGCACCAGCCCCGCTGGGTCCTGGGGAAGGCAGACCAGGCTCCCGAGCAGGTGAGGCAACCTCCACTCAGCCTTGGACCTTCCCTCGACTTCAACTCTCCCGTCCCCCATGCTCTGAGACCCCACCTGCGCCTTCGCCTGCAGAGACCCAAACCCCTGTGGGGCGCGGCCCCAGTCTTGACCCCAGGTTTATTCTGGCGGTGGGGAAGGGCTGGGGGCACCCTCTCTGCCATCCCTTGGAGGCAGGATGCCTGCACACTCCCTATTAGACTCCGTGAATTCTTAAATTCGGGCAAAGGGGGGCAAAGGGGACGGGCCAGTGAGGAACGTCTCAGAAAGGCCCATCGCCCACCCCAGCGCCTGCAGGCTGCAGTCCCTGATGGAGGTCTAGAAGCTTCTGGACTTCCTTCCGCCCCGTGCATTTTTCCTTGGTTACCAAGCAGCCGCCAGGGCCCCCTCACACTCAGTGGGAGAGGGAGGGATTTGTTGGCCTTTGGAGCTGAGCTCCCCACTGGTGTCTCAGCATGGGATGTGAGGGAGAAAGGGGTTGGGGAGATGCCAGCGTCCTTTCAGACAACAGCTCAGTGGGGAGGAGCTGGCCCCAGACTGGGGGGGGGGGCTGCAGCTTCCTGGGCAGAGGCGGAGCCTACTGTTCCTTGTTCCTCTTCTGTGATTCCAACTCAAAACCAGGAATTCGGGCATCGTCCCCAGAGAGTGTAGGACTTGGTGGTCCTAAAAGGAATTAGGAAAAGGGGCTGGAGTGATACAGCAGGTAGAGCACTTGGCAGTAGGTAGGACAGTTGCCTTGCACGTGGACCACCTGGGTTCAAATGCACCACCAGGACTAATTCCTAATTGCAGAGCCAGAAGGAACCCTGAGCACCACTGGGTGTGGCTAAAGAAAAAAAATATCAAGAAGAGGAGCCAGAGCCACAGTACCGTGGGGCGTTGCATGAGGCCAGCCTGGGTTCAATCTCAATCACCCCATGATCCCCGAGCACTGCCAAGACTGATCCTAAGCACAGAGCCACTACTGGGCGCTACTGGGTGTGGCCCAAAACTAACAAAAGAAGAAATCAGGAAGAATGTAGGGGAAAGCCCTGAAGACGGGTGCCTGGAGAGGGCTCCCAGTGGAGCATCTGGGGTGCACAGCAGGGCTGTGGGTAGAGAGGTGATTGGCTGTGCCATAAGCCCACCCAGAGGGTCCCCAGGGGCTTGACTTGTCAGCTAAGAGACCAGTAGGGTGGGGGTAGGAGGCAGAATAGAGAGCACCCCCAGCTCCATGGGAGAAGCAAGAGAGTGGAAGGGGTCCAGAACAGACTAAAGCAAGGATGGAGAATGGAGAAGATCTGAGACTGCCCCTAAGCTGGCCTGTGCTTACAGACGGACCAGTGCTGCCAGTCTGCTGGAAAGGATTCGAGCCATGGGAACCGGCACCCCTGCCTCCTGGGGGCCAACGCCAGCCATACTCTGTATCAGGACCCCTTGCCTGGCATGATTTCCGGAGGAGGAGCCTGAGCTGATTAGGTCAGCACCAAAGGGGGTAAACCGGGCTTCACCCTGGTAGCTCATGAGCTGGAGAACTTGGGAGGTTTACAGGCAAGAGGCCATGGGGGAGCAAGTTGAGAAGCCACCCCAACACCTAGTTATTCACTTTGGTGCGTGGAAATAAAGGAGAGCCTAGTCCAGCGGGTAGGGCGTTTGCCTTCCATGAGTTCAATCCCCAGCATCCCATAAGGTCCTCTGAGCACAGCCAGGGAGTGATCCCTGAGCACAGAGGCAGGAGTTACCCTAAGCACCATTAGGTATGGCCCAAAACACAAGGGGATAAAGGAGATTTTGGAGCTGGCATGAACCAGACTGCACATGTGCACGCTAAGCAAATTGTCTGCCTTGTGAAGCGAGTGTTAGAGTGGCCGAGGTGGGCCTCTGTGATCAATGTGGAGGGTTAAGAAAGATCTTTAAAGGGTCGCAGCGACAGCACAGCGGGTAGGGCATTTGCCTTTCATGCGGCTGACCGGGGGTTCGATCCCCAGCATCCCATGTGGTCCCCTGAGCACCGCCAGGAGTAATTCCTTAGTGTAGAGCCAGGAGTAACCCCTGAGCATTGCCGGGTGTGACCCAAGAAGCAAAAAAAAATTTTTTAGGGGAAGCCTCTAGCATCTTCCTGATAATCCCTGATCCGCACTGGAGCTCTGGCTCCATCCAGCTCTGGAGGAAATCTCTCTCACACAACGCTCCCTTCACTCTAGATGCTTCTCTAAAGCGGGCACTGTTCTTGACTGCGTCCTTTTTATAGTTACAGACATGGAGGTTCAGTGACATGCCCATGGTCTCACAGAGGCAATGGGGCAGCGTAGAGGTTTGGTTTGTGCATTTAATAGGGGTCATAAGCAGGGGGTGCTTATGGGCCTGGCATTCTAAAGATCAAACCCTTGAACACGCTGGGCATGCGCTCTTCCATGCCAGCCATCGCCCCAGCCTGGTCGAGGCAGAGAGTTGACCTGAAGGACAATGGCCCTTGAGTCCTCAGCCAGCTGCAATGCTGCCTCCTACCGTGTGCAGGCAATTGAGGACCGAAAACAAACAGGAGCTATTTATAGGCGAGGATCTGGTTCCCAGAACGCTTGTCTACTAGACACAAGCCATCCAAAATGAGGACACTCTGGGCCAAAGTGGGACACTGTGTTGCTTTTGATGACCTGTGCTTGGGACCATAGTCAGAGGAACTAACCACCAAACCCTGTGAAAACTGAAATGTGACCTGGTCCCCAAACACAGAGTGGGGCCATCAACAGAGACCAGGACTTCCTGGTGACATGACTGTGAAAGTCTTCAGGCCCCACCACAGGCGCAGAAGAGGGCAGGACCCTGGGCACATCTCCCCAGCTTTGCCCAGGGGAGCATCAGGTAGTGGATGAGAGAGGCTCCCTCCTAGGGGTCCTGCTTCCCCCTAAAATATCAGAAAGGGTGCCTGCCACGGGGGGGAAACGGAGCTGGTTTTGTTTTGATTTTTTTTTTTACTTTTTGGGTCACACCCGGCAATGCTCAGGGGTTACTCCTGGCTCTGCACTCAGGAATTACTCCTGGCGGTGCTCAGGGGACCATATGGGATGCCAGGGATCGAACCCTGGCTGGCACAGGCCGGCCGCATGCAAGGCAAACGCCCTACCCACTGGACTATCGCTCCAGTGTTTTGATTTTTTATTTTATTTTTTGTTTGTTTGTTTTAGGGTTGCATCTGGAAGTGCTCAGGATTTACTCCTAGTTCTGTACTCTTGGTAGTGCTTGGAGGATCAGGGATCACTTGATCACTGACCGACAGAGCGGCGGCGCCGACAGATCCCCAACATCATATGGGATGCCAGAGATCAAACTTCGGGGTCGACCACATGCAAGGCAAGCACCCTATCCACTATACTATCTCTCCAGCTCCTGTTTCTTGTTTTTGCTTTTGGGCCACACTGGCAATGCTCAGGGATTACTCATGCCTCAATATTAAGGAATTATTCCTGGAAGTGCTCCAGGGAATGTATGGGATGTATGGGGATGCATGGCCATGTGCAAAGCAAGCACCCTATCTGCAGTAGTGCTATTGCCCCTCCAGCCCCTGTTTGTTTGTTTGTTTTTTAATTTGGTCTATGTTCAAGAACCCAAGATCAATCCCTTCCCCTCCATGTCATTAGCCAAGCATCACCAGGGGTGACCCCAGGCCCCTTGAGCACTGCTTGGGGGACTTCCAAAATAAAACTAAATAATACAAAGGGCCGGGAAGACGCTCCATGGCGGGAGCACAAACTCAGCATACTGAGCCCTGAGTTCTGTCCTCAGCACCTCATGGTCACCAGAACTCTACCAGAAGCAACACTTTTTTTTCTTTGTTTGTTTTAGGTTTGGGGGCCACACCTAGCAGGGCTCAGGGATAACTCCTGGCTCTGCACTCTGGGTTTGCTCCTGAGAATGCTTGGATACCCTATGAGATGCTGGAGATCGAACTCTGTTGGCCTTGTGCAAGATAAGAACCTTATTTGCTATGGACCCAAATAAAAAATGTTTAAAATATTTCTTACTGAGGCCAGAGCAATAGCACAGTGGGTAGGGCATTTGCCTTGCATGCAGCTAACAACCGGGTTCTATCACCGGCATTCCATATGGTCCCCGTGCACCACCAGGAGTAAGTCCTTCGTGCAGAGCCAGGTATAACTCCTGAACTCTGCTGGGTGTGACCAAAGAAAGAAATTTCTTTCTTTTAGGAGGAAAAAATGTGTTGTGTGTGTGTGTTTTTGTTTTTTTTTTTTTTTTTTTGC
This sequence comes from Cryptotis parvus, assembly GCA_021461705.1. Classification (NCBI taxonomy): domain Eukaryota; kingdom Metazoa; phylum Chordata; class Mammalia; order Eulipotyphla; family Soricidae; genus Cryptotis; species Cryptotis parvus. The sequence goes on from JAJIBD010009644.1 coordinate 50,608, forward strand.
TTTCTGGGTCACACCCGGCGATGCTCAGGTGTTACTCCTGGCTCTCTGCTCAGGAATTACTCCTGGCGGTGCTTGGGGGACCATATGGGATGCCGAGGATCAAACCCGGGTCAGCTGCGCACAAGGCAAACACTCTATCCGCTGTGCTATCACTCCAGCCCCGTGTTTTCTTATTTTTTGCGGGGGGGAAAAGGGTACAGAACTGGGTGAAGCAAAAAAAAAAAAAAAGGGGGCTGGAGCTATAGCCCAGCGGGTAGGGCGGCTTTGCCTTGCCACGCGCCAGCCTGTGCCAGCCTGGGTTCGATCCCCGGCATCCCATATGGTCCCCAAGCACCACCAGGAGTAATTCCTGAGTGCAGAGCCAGGAGCAACCCCTGAGCATCGCGGGTGGGACCCAAAAAAGCAAAAAAATAAAAGAAAAAAAGAACTGGGTGAGACCCTGCCAGCTCAGGACTTATCTGGGCTCTGTGCTCGAGGACTACTGATAACAGTGCTCTGGGAACTATACATGGTGTCTGGGATTCTATCCAGGTCAGACACAAGTAAGGCAAATGCCTTAACTCCTGGTACTAGTTCTTCGGCCCTGGAAAAATCTTTTTCATAAGGGCTACACCCAGCAGTGCTCAGGGGATCCAGGATCATTCAGGGTAATGCTCAGGAGACATGCCATGCTGGGGATCAAACCCAAGGTCTCACCACGTGCTATTGCTCTATAAAGGCTTGTGTTTTATCTGTGCTCAAGATTAATGTCCTATCTTTACATCCTGGGGAAAGATCTTTTTGGAGATCACACCCAGTGGTGCTCAGAATTTATTCAAGGTTCTGTGTCCTGGGTTCACTCCTGGCGGGGCTCAGGGGACCATATGGGATGCTGAGGATCAATCCCAGGTCAGCTACCTGTAAGGCAAATGCTCTACCTGCTGTACCATCTTTCTGGCCTTATTTTGTATTTTTAATGAGTTACAGCCACCTATACTCCTGGGACTCAGGTAGCATGTAGAGCTGGGAATTAAATCCAGCACCTCTCACGCACAAGGTGTGTACTCTACCCCTTGAGTCAAAACTATTTTATACACATAAACAATTTGGTGGGAGGCCAGAGTATAGCGGGTAGGGCATTTGCCTTGCATGTAGCCAACCCAGGTTCAATACCTGGCATCCCATGTGGTCCCCAAGCACCACCAGGAGTGATTCCTGAGTGAAGAACCAGAAGTAACCCCTGAGCATCAGCAGGTATGATCCAAAAAGAGAAAAAAAAAGAAGATTATGGGGGTTCACACCTAGCAGTGCTTAGGTCTTACTCATGTGCAAGGCAGAAATCCTACCCACTGTATAGGAAATCTGTCCTGCTCTTATACTAGATCACTAGATCACTAGACATCCCATTGTTCATCGATTTCCTCAAGCGGGCGCCAGTAACATTTCCATTTGACCCTATCACGTGCCAGTGTAGCCCAATGGCATCTGGTTGATTCATGAATATGAAGAGCCTCAAATCGTTCCTTCAGGGTCTTGACGAAGAAGTCTGACCATCTTGTAGGTGGGCGGCCATGTGATCTTTTGACATCCCGTGGGATCCAGTCGGATACGGCTGTAGTCCAGCGGTCGTCTCTAAATCACATTACACGTCCAGCCCATCTGATTTTTGATGCCTTGGCAAATGAGACAGTGTCCCTGACTCTGGAACAGCGACGGAGGTCAGAACTCGGATTCCTTCTCTTCCTTCTCTCACTTGAGTGAGGCGTGATATTCCAAGCATAGCTCTTTCGATTCCTCTTTTTTTTTTTTTTTTTTTTTTGCTTTTTTTGGTCACACCTGGCGATGCTCAGGGGTTTCTCCTGGCTCTGCACTCAGGAATTACTCCTGGCGGTGCTCAGGGGACCATATGGGATGCCGGGGATGGAACCCGGGCCGGCACAGGCCAGCCAGTGCAAGGCAAACGCCCTACCGCTGGGCTATCGCTCCGGCCCCTCGATTCCTCTTTGGGAGACCCGAATAGCATTCTCATCCCTGCTTTCGTAGGGCCCAGGTCTCTGAGGCGTATGTTAATGCAGGGAAAACAGTGGAGTCAAAGAGTTGTGCCTGGAACCGGAGGTTCTTTGTCTTTTTTACTATTTCTACTCAGTAATAAAAGAGCTCTTATACATAAATATATTTTTTTAAAACAACATGCATTTAGAGAGCCAGAGAGAAAATATTTGAAGCTGAAAATTCTCCTTAGAAGAATTCTCTGTAACTAGTAATAATTCCCTTACCAAAAATATTTTGTAATGTCTATTTTTGAAAAATCAAGAAGCAAGTGAGTGGAAACATCAGCTGTGTCCTTGTGAGTTTCAGCATTGGTATGAGACTATTTGGATGGGGGGCTTCTGTGAATCTGGCAGTCTGCGGGGTGGGCTATTTGTCAGGGTGGGGGTCTGTATTTTTTTTTGACTTTTTTGGGTCACACCCGGAGATGCTCAGGGGTTACTCTGGCTCTGCACTCAGGAATTACTCCTGGTGGTACTCAGGGAACCAACCACATGGGATGTTGGGGATTGAAACTGGGTCGGTCCCATTCAAGGCAAAAGCCCTCCTATTGTACAATCACTCGGTCCCAAGGGTAGGGGTCTTTAACACCAGCAATGCTGAGGATTGGGGGGGCTTAAGACTTCAGGAATAGGAGACAGATAGTACAAGGTCACTTGTTTTCCACATAGCTAACCCCAGCAGCATATATGGTCCCCAAAAACATACGCTCCCCCACACACCACCAGGAGTGATTCCTGGTGTGGCCCATACTCTCCCTCAAAAAAGCAAAATAGAGACTGGAGAGATAGTACAACAAATAGGGCACTTGCCTTGCATTTGACTGATCAGAATTCAATTCTTAAATTTCCATATGGTTCCCACAAACACCCTCTTCTGAGTGCAGAGCCAGGAATAACCCCTAAGCATCCCTGGGTATGGCTAAAAAAAAAGAACCCCAAATTTGACATATCCCAAATCATAAATAAAATAAATAAGCTGTAAAAGACCTTGGGAATTGATGCCAGCCTCTTACGCAGCGAGGCTTTCCGGCATCCCATGCCAGAGAACACCCCACCTGGCTCAGCCTCGTGGCTCCGGGGAAGGAGGGGGTGATAAGTACCCACAGAGTCGGCTCCAAGGCAACACCCGCCAGGGAACTGGGGCTCCCTCTGCTGCGCTGGGAACTGGGGCCTACTCCCCTGGGTGACCTTGGGGGTGTCCTTAGGGTGTCCCAAGACATCTGCAGCCAAGGAATATACCTAAATGTTGAAACCAGAACTTTAGAGCAAGCCCCCAGTGGGGCACCTCACAGGAGTAGGGCTGGCCTGTGGCCTCTGTATTTGCCCAGCCTGCCACGCCCCACTGTTCTCACAACCTGACCCAGTAGTCCTCAGAGCCAGAGAGCTCCACACACACTCGCCCAGCTTGCTGGCCCTCCACCTGTCTCAGAGAAGTCTCCCCAATAGCCTGCAGAGGGAGGTAATAGCACACTGTTGAAGGACACCTAAAAGCCTAGGCCTCTGCATCTGCCCTGGATTGCCTCCTGCAGGTCACTTCATAGATAGGGGGGATAGTCTGAATGTGGCAGTCTTATCTGACCATATATTCTGAACTGGCTGGTATAAATATTCTCTCATGCTACCATAATTATCGTGGGACTAGCTAGATCTTACCAGCATATTTGCCTGGCCACGTTGGATCTCTAAGTAATTAGACCAGAGAGAAATGCTGTTTGCCTCCAAGCAAGCAAGCATGGCTCCCCTGATAACTCAAAGGCAACTAAAATACAAAACTACCATGAAGCAGACGAGACTCTTGTGAAGGCTTGGAGAAATATTTAACTGGCATTAGTATTAGTCTTTGGTACAGAGACATGCCATCTCAGAAACCCCCTTCTCTACCCTATAAAGGCAATTCCAGGCAGATCTTGGCTCAAGATATTAGGTGAGGTGCTGGGAGAAATTACCTGAGGGCATTTGATCCTTCCTGCCAGGGGAAGTTACATTTAGCTTAGAGCTTCTCCCAGCTCTGCTAGGAGGGGTCCTTGTAAACAACCAGATGGTCTCCTGAAGTTGCTACATTCTATAGAGCTATTTTCCTGTTTTCATCTCTAGATAGACCAGCCCATTCTGGGCTGGGCTGGGGACTAGGCAGATTTCTAGCTATAAGATAAGCTGCAAGAAGAAAGAAGCTCTCTCTTTTTTCCCCCTTTTTGCCATTTCGGCTTCCCTTGGTGTTTTGCTTTTCTGTCCTCTCCATTCTCTGTTGGGCCTCAACACGTGGTGGCAGCCATCTTGGCCTACACCTGGCTGGGGGCCTAGCTGGGAACCCAGAGTCCGGAGGTTTTCCCTGCTCTTGGATTGTGTATTGGATCGTGTGATAGTAAAGCCCTTTTAAAACTGCATTGGGGGCTGGAGCGATAGCCCAGCGGGTAGGGCGTTTGCCTTGCACGCGGCCGGCCTGTGCCGGCCTGGGTTCGATCCCGGCATCCCATATGGTCCCCCGAGCACCGCCAGGAGTAATTCCTGAGTGCAGATCCAGGAGTAGCCCCTGAGCATTGCCGGGTGTGACCCAAAAAAAAAAAAAAAAAAAAAGCAAAAAAAAAAAAATAAAACTGCATTGGATTCCTGAGTCTTCATCCATTCCCCGCAGGCTCGGAGGTAGAAGGGAACTCGCTTCCCGACACTGTCGGGGACCCTGGTAGCGCTCCCGACAGCACCCCATCTTATGGATCAGGAAACTGAAGCTCAGAGTAACTGAGTAACTTGACCAAGGTCACACTGCACAGCGGGGAGGGCGTTTGCCTTGCACGAGGCCAACCGAGTTCAATCCCGGCATCCCATATGGTCCCCGAGCACCACCAGGAGTAATTCCTGAGTGCAGAGCCAGGAGTAACCCTGAGCACTGCCGGGTGTGACCCGAAAAAGAAAAGAAAAGTCTTGGCAAATCCCAAGAAGCTGTCACTCTGTCACCTGGTGCCTCTAGGCACCACACACTCTGAGGGCCACTAGTCAAAAACAAAACTTGGTCACTCCACAACTCGGGCAGATGCACTGCATGGATTTGCAAAAGGATGTCACAAATACATAAAAGTAACACACTCTAACACACAGATACTCACACACTCTCACGCACACACACACACACACTTTCTCATGCACACTCTCACAACACACACACATTCTCTCACACACACAGACACACATTCATATGCACTCAAACACACTCACATACTCACACATACTTACACATACTCTCACACACTCACACTTTCTCATACACACACTCTCACATACACTCCATATACACTCACATACTCCCACATACACTCTCTCACACACTCACATACTCACACTTTCTCTCACTCTCACACTCTTACATACATATTCTCACACACTCACATACTCACACACTCTTACATACATATTCTCACACACTCACACAGACACACACATTCATATGCACTCAAACACACTCACATACTCACACATACTTACACATACTCTCACACACTCACACTTTCTCATACACTCACACCTCACATACACTCATATACACTCACATACTCCCATACACACTCTCTCACACACTCACATACTCACACTTTCTCTCACACTCCACACTCTTACATACATATTCTCACACACTCACATACTTACACACTCTTACATACATATTCTCACACACTCACACAGACACACACATTCATATGCACTCAAACACACTCACATACTCACACATACTTACACATACTCTCACACACTCACACTTTCTCATACACTCCACACTCTCACATACACTCATATACACTCCATACTCCCATACACACTCTCTCACACTCACATACTCACACTTTCTCTCACTCTCACACACACTCTTACATACATATTCTCACACACTCCACCTCACACTTTCTCTCACACTCTCACATACACACACACCTTACATACATATTCTCACACACTCACATACTCACACACTCTTACATACATATTCTCACACACTCACACACAGACACACACATTCATATGCACTCAAACACACTCACATACTCACACATACTTACACATACTCACACACCTCACACTTTCTCATACACTCACATTCACACCTCACATACACTCATATACACTCCACATACTCCCATACACACTCTCACACACACTCACATACTCACACTTTCTCTCACACTCTCACACACACACTTACATACATATTCTCACACACTCACATACTCACACTTTCTCTCACACTCTCACATACACACACACTCTTACATACATATTCTCACACACTCACATCCACACACACACACAGACACACATTCATATGCACTCAAACACACTCACATACTCACACATACTTCATACTCTCACACACTCACACTTTCTCATACACTCACATTCACACTCTCACATACACTCATATACACTCACATACTCCCATACACACTCTCACACACACACTCACATACTCACACTTTCTCTCACACTCTCACACACACTCTTACATACATATTCTCACACACTCACACACTCACACACACACATATTCACACCACACACAGACACACACATTCAAGCACCCAAACACCACACATACTCACACATACTACTCACACACTCACACCTTTCTCAAACACTCACATCACACTCTCACATACACTCATAACACTCACATACCCCCACACACCCTCACACACACTCACATACTCACATTTCCTCACACTCCACACACACACTCTTACATACATATTCTCACACACTCACACTCACACACACTCTTACATACATATTCTCTCAGTCACGCACACTCTCACAGACACAGACTCACATATGCACGCGCACACAGAGCCAGGCTCTTCGTCCTTGATGTGCCAGGCGGCTGGGCAGCACCATCTGGTCCCCTCCATCTGCCAAGGACACCTTGGCTGACTCAAAGTGTCCCTTCCCACCGGCCACTGCCCAGGGCATAGAGGCAGGGAGTAACATGGAGAGGATCCATCATGGCACCTGTGCAGGCCGGCCAGCACAGGTGGAGGGAGGGACACAGGCACTGTCCCCAGGCACACGTTTTGTATTGCCTTCAGTCCTAGATTTAGCTGCCTTTTCTCCTCCCACGCCTTTTCTGCTTTCCAGAATGCTGGGGAGACAGGCAGGACTAGGAAGATTCCATGAGGAGGCAGAAGGGAGGAGGTGGGGAGCTCAGCGGGGAGAGAAGAAATGCTGGCTCTGGGCAGGCGGGGGTCTGACTCCCTCTCCCTGCCCACCCACACTGTGAAGAAAAGACCTGCTGCAGGTGGCTATGGAGCTGTTGAATTTGTTTTTGTTTTATTTGGGGGCCACTGGGTGTGGCCCTCAGGACTTATTCCTGACTTTGTGCTCAGGGATCACTCCTGGCCAGGCTCAGGGGACCATATGAGGTGCCAGGATCAAACCTAGGTCAGCTGTGTGCAAGGCAAGCATCCTGCCTACTGTAATTTTACAGTAGCAGGATGTACTACTCTGGTACAGGCTCCTAAATCATTAGATTATTTTTGTTTATGGGCCACACCTGGCAATGTTCAGGGGGTTAGTCCAGGCTCTGCACTCAGAAATCACTCCTGGTGGTGCTTCAGGGACCATATGGATGCCGAGGACTGAAGCCAGATCTGCCACATGTGCCTAACTAAAAATAGTTGTTTAAAAAAGCGGCACTGGGGCCAGGAGCGATAGCACAGCGGGTAAGGCGTTTGCCTTGCACGCGGCCAACCGGGTTGAATCTCCGGCATCCCGTATGGTTCCCTGAGCACTGCCAGGAGTAATTCCTGAGTGCAGAGCCAGGAGTAACCCTGAGCATCTCCAGGTGTGACCCAAAACAAACAAAATAAATAAATAAAAGAATTTTTTAAAACGGCCCTGGAACTGGAGTGATAGCACTGCAGGCAGGGCACTTGCCTTGCACATGGCCGACTCCATGGCATCCCATATGGTTCTCCTGAGCACTGTCAGGTGTGCCCCTAAAGCAAAAACAAGGACACAAAACCAGTAGTAAATAATAAAAAGTGGCTTTTACAGTTGAAACAGTGATGTTCAAAAAGTCAATTGTACAAAACAGCTCATTTGAAAACCTTAAATTTTTTCCAAAGAAAACAATTTATTTTGGGTCGGAGCGATAACCCAGCGGGTAGGGCGTTTGCTTTGCACGCGGCCAGCCTGTGCCGGCCTGGGTTCTATCCCCGGCATCCCATATGGTCCCCGAGCACCGCCAGGAGTAATTCCTGAGTGCAGAGCCAGGAGTAACCCCTGAGCATTGCCGGGTGTTACCCAAAAAAGCAAAAAAAAAAAAAAAAATTTCCAAAGAAAACAATTTATTTTGGGTCGGAGCCATAGCCCAGCGGGTAGGGGCGTTTACCTTGCACGCAGCCGGCCCATGCCAGCCCAGGTTCGATCCCCAGCATCCCATATGGTCCCCGAGCACCGCCAGGAGTGGTTCCTGAGTGCAGAGCCAGGAGAAACCCCTGAGCATTGCCGGGTGTGACCTAAAAAAGCAAAAAAAAAAAAAAATTTTTTTTTTAAACCCACACAAAAATATTTGGTCTATGGATCACATCTGGTGACACTGGGGCTTACTCCTGACTCTGAGCTCAGGGATTACTCCTGGAGGCGCTTGAGGGGGACCATATGGGGTGTCAGAAGTTGACCCAGGTCAATCACGCACAAGAAAAGCACCTCCCTGCTGTACTGTTCTACCAGCACCCTCACAATTTATTTTATTTTATTTTTCTGCTTTTTGGGTTCACACCCAGTGGTGCTCAGGGATTACTCCTGGCTCTGCTCTTAGAAATTACTCTTGGCCATGCTCAGGGTGACCATATGGGATGCCTGAGATCGAACCCGGGTTGGCCACATCCAAAGCAAACACACTCCTCCCCGTGCTATTGCTCTGGCTCCTCACAATTTTTTAAAAGAGAAAACATGGGCCTGAAATATAGTACAGCAAGTAGGGCATGGGTCAGCCCAGTTTGATTCCTGGTACTACATATGGTCCCCTGAGCATTGCCAGGAGTAAGCCTGTAACTCTGAGCATTGCCAGGAGTAAGCCCTTGTGCACTACCAGGTATGGCCCAAAAATGGAAGGAAGGGAGGGAGGGAGGGAGAGTGGTAAGAAAGAAGGAAGAGTGGAAGAAGGGAGGATGAAAGAAAGGGAGAAGGGAGGGAGGAAGGAGGGAAGAAGGGAAGGAGGGAAGGAAAGGAAAACAAAAAAACAGAGGCCTGGGGGGCTGGAGCGATAGCCCAGCGGGTAGGGCGGTTGCCTTGCACGACTGGCCCATGCCGGCCTGGGTTTGATCCCCGGCATCCCATATGGTCCCCCAAGCACCGCCAGGAGTGATTCCTGAGTGCAGAGCCAGGAGAAACCCCTGAGCATTGCCGGGTGTGACCCAAAAAGAAAAAAAAAAAACAAAAGAACAGAGGCCAGATTTCAGTGACAGCTGTGAGTTTTGAGACCTGATGACAATGAAGACCTCAAGACTGTTAGATCTAGGGCTGGTGGGACAGTACAGGAATTAAGGCACTTACTTGCCTTGCACAAGGTTAACCCCATTTGTTTTTAATTCCCAGAACCATATATGATCTCTGAACCCTGTCAGTAATGATACCCGAGCATAGCCAGGAGTAAGCCTTGAACATTTCCAGGTATGGCCCAAAAACAAAATTTAAAAAGAAGAAAATAGGGGCCGGAGCGATAGCCCAGCGGGTAGGGTGTTTGCCTTGCACGCGGCCGGCCCAAGCCGGTCGGGTTCGATCTCCGGCATCTCATATGGTCCCCCCGAGTACCACCAGGAGTAATTTCTGAGTGCAGAGCCAGGAGAAACCCTGAGCATTGCCGGGTGTGACCCAAAAAAAAAAAAAAGATGAAGAATAGAGGAAAAAATCAAAACGGGGGCTGGCGCGATAGCGCATCGGGTAGAGTGTTTGCCTTGCATGCGGCCAACCTGGCACCCCATATGGTCCCCTGAGCACCACCAGCAGTCATTTCTGAATGCAGAGGCAGGAGTAACCCCTGAGCATCTGTGGGTATGACCCCAAAACTAAGATAAAATATTTGAGCATATGTAATATTTTCAGACCATGGGTAAGAGCCAGAGAAAGGGCAACTGTGAATAAAGGAGGACAGAGGCTGCTGTTGGCCATCGGGGCTGCTGCCTAGTGGCTTCTCATACTGCTCTGGGCGACTGTTCTGTTCACTCATCCCTCTGGTCCGTACGAGCCTCACTTCACAGAAGAGGGCCAGTAATAAACCCAGGCTCACACAACTAGTCAAGGACTTTGCATCTGACCTCCAGGCAGTGCAACCAGCGAACACATCTGCCTGGCAAGTGTGAGATCAGGCATGTAACTCCTCAGGGCCATGCAAGCAACACCACTCCAGGGTGCGACCCCAGTGAGCCCCGGAATCTGCATGAGCATAATCACCACAACAAACATGTGGCAGCCCCACAGCTAAGGGACCATGTGCATGCCACACCCCCAAACACTGTAGCAACGTCCTCAACAGAGGGGAGGGCTGCGAAACAGCACCTCTCCCTACCTCCTCTTGTTCCAGGGACCCCCCACCCACCAGCATCAAGGACTGGCCAGTCTGAGAAGATTCCTACCAGGAAACCATTCCCCCAGGGGCCACAGGCTCTGTTGCCAGGGCCCAGCATGGAGGATTCCAAGAGGACATCGTTAGCCTCGAGCACCTTTCGGTCCACCGTCAGCAATGTGCCCTCCACCGCCAGCCACACTCCCAATGTGATGCCGCAGGCTAAGTCAACAAGCGTTCCCACTGCCACAACAGCCACCCCAGGTGCCCAAGTCTTCTCATCCTGTGAACACTATGCGCCGGATGCGCAGGATTATTTCTGAGGACCCTGAGTGGACCTTGACCAATGTGCCCTACCTCACAGAGCTCTGCGTCAGGCACATCGTCCAGAACTTTCAGAGTAAGTTTGTCCCTGCCCGTAAAGGAGGCTACAGGGGAACTGTACATCCCTCTAAAACCCTAAGTCCTGCTGACCGTTGTTGGTGCCAAGGCAGTGTCCCCTGATGTCCCCAGTTCCAGACTCTCACCAACATGCACCCGCTCCTCACCTCTGTCCAGCTAAGCCCAGCCCAGGCTGAACCAACTCCTCCCCTGGGGAATCTTGGTTGACTTTGCGTTCTGTGCCCTGTAGAGGTTCTGTGCCCTTGCCGAAGGCCTGTGGCCATTCTCTCATCCCCTGTACCATGTACCACCCGAAGGACACTAAGATCCCTGTGGCAGGTTGTGTCCCCCTTATGAATGAGCAGCTTATGGGGCCGGAGCGATAGCCCAGCGGGTAGGGCATTTGCCTTGCATGCGGTCGGCCCATGCCGCCCGGGTTCAATTCCTGGCATCCCATATGGTCCCCGAGCACTGCCAGGAGTAATTCCTGAGTGCAGAGCCAGGAGAAACCCCTGAGCATTGCCAGGTGTGACCCAAAAAAGAAAAATAAAAAGAATGAGCAGCTTAGTTTAGTTCACTTTTCTTCTGTTTTTCTTTTTTTTGTTTGTTTGTTTTTGGACTACATCAGGCAGTGCTCAGGGCTAACGCCTGGTTCTGTGCTCAGGGATCACCCCTGGCAGACTCAGGATGATGATACGGGATGCTTTGCATGAAATCTAGGTCAGCCGTGCGAGAGCCCTGCCGCTGTACTATCACTTTGGTCTGTGTTCTCTTTTTCTTATGTCTGTTGGGGGCACACCCAGTGGAGTTGGGGCATCCCTCCTGCAGAGGCTCAGTGCTCCTCCGGTGCCAGGGGTAGAACTCAAGCCTTCCACATGCAAGGCAAGTGTTCCAGCCTTTGCATCTTCTCTCCAGCCTTCTTTTCCCTCTTTTTACCTTAAGTGAACACTTAGAGCACTATCTTTTTATTTTTTTTATTTTTTTTTTTTTTGCTTTTTGGGGTCACACCCGGTGATGCTCAGGGGTTTCTCCTGGCTCTGCACTCAGGAATTACTTCCTGGCGGTGCTCAGGGTACCATATGGGATGCGGGGATCGAACCTGGGCCGGCATGGGCCAGCCGCGTGCAAGGCAAACGCCCTACCCGCTGGACTATCGCTCTGGCCCCGAGCACTATCTTTTTAGAACACTGTCTTAAGCAAGGTAAACACTCAAAAACAACAACAACAACAATTAAAAAAAAAACTTGGTAAGCGCTCAAAAAAATGGCTACATGCAGCCGTGCTCAGGTCTTATTCCTGGTTCTGTGTTCAGGGGTTGCTCCTAGCAGTACTCAGGAGGTCCTGTGCTTTTACCAGGGATCAAACAGGACTCAGCCACAAGCAAGGCCAGTGCCTTATCACCTTTTACTCCCTCTGGCCCCTCAAAACCTTTTGTAACTGTTACTTTGAAAAGGAATGAGTCAATCAAATTGAGAGGTCCAGAGAGAGCACAGCGGTAGGGCATTTGCCTTGCTCGTGGCTGGTGTGGGTTCTCTCCCCAGCAATCATATTGATCCCTATAGACAGAACCAGGAGTAAGCCCTAAGCACCACTGGGTGTGACCCAAAAACTAAAAAAAAAAAAAAAAAAACTAGAACTAAAAATAAAATCTTCAGGGGCCAGAGCGATAGCACAGCGGGTAGGGGTATTTGCCTTGCACGTAGCCAACCCAGGGTTTGATCCCCGGGCATCTCATATTGTCCTCCAGCACTGCCAGGAGTAATTCCTGAGTGCAGAGCCAGGAGTAACCCCTGACACATTGCTGGGTGTAACACCCCCAAAAAAAAAAAAGAAAAGAAAATCATCAAATTGGGGACTCTAAAATCAGTCATTTCTCCATTAGACTGAAAGATCCTAGGGCCAGAGAGCGAGTATATGCCTTCATATACTAGAAGTATATGAAGTTGGGCCCGGTTCTATGAACCCAACTGGGTTCGGATCCCAACACCACATAGCTTTCCCAAAATTACCAAATTTAGGGGCCGGAGAGATAGTCCAGCTGGTAGGGTGTCTGCCTTGCACACGGCTGACCTGGGTTCGATTCCTGGCATCCCATATGGTTCCCCCGAGCACTGCCAGGAGTAATTCCTGAGCGAAGAGTCAGGAGTAACCCTGAGCG
>JAJIBD010009645.1:0-56212 GCA_021461705.1 Cryptotis parvus
ATATAATATATTATATATTTTATTTAATATATATTTATATTTTTTATTATATGTATATACTCCGCAAACATGGGGCAGAGCTACTACTGGCTCTCCCTGTGACCAGCGCCTCATGAGGCGCCCGGGAGGGATGGTGGGTTCTAGCCCTGGCCCACCACCCCAGCAGAGCCCTCAGAACAAGCCAGACGACCCCACTCCATGAGGGCCTCCATTTTCCACATCCGGACTTCTCTCTCGTCAGACCTCCACCCAGCAGACCAGCCTATCAGCGCCTGGCTCACGTGGCCACTGCAGCCCGCACGGTTCATCAATAAATGCTGGACTTAGAGATGCCTACAAGAGTATGCTACCTGCACGGCAGAGCCTGGCAAGCTAACTGTGTTGTATTTGATATATATGCCAAATACCAGTAACAATTATAGACCTCAGCTTCCAGAATGGATTGAGGCTCTTTATGTTCCTGGAGCAAGCAGATGCCTTGGGCTCTACTAGCATGAGACAGGACATATGGAGATGTTACTGGGGCCTGCTCGAGCAAATCGATGATGAACGGGAAGACAGTGATACAGTGATACCTCATCAAACATAACATAGTCACACCCATGCAGAGTGCTTATTTGGCAGTGTTGAAGAAGGATGAGTACAAAGGATGGTGGCAATGTCACATTTAACCTCTCTCTAGCCTCAAACAGCACCTCCCAAGGACCTGAGTATGAAGCATCTGCTTCTGATTTCCCAGAGACAACACAGCAGTAATTTGGCTGAAGCTACAGGGAACTGATACATAAGTCCAAGTTCAGCTGTGAATTAAGGCAAGGCAAAAATTATCACATCATTTAGTCATTAGACACTGGTTTTCCCAGAGCTAAGTGGTTAGAGTATTCACTGTCTTGGGCTGCCATAACAAGACTAGTCGGGAACAGCAGGAATGTGTTTCTTGGTTCTGAAGACAGGAAAGCCACAATCACTCTGCTGCCTGAATTGCTGTCTGGCGAGGACTCTCCTTGAGTAGGGGGTGTTCCTGTTCTTGATGGGGTGTCACAGGGCCTGTCCTAGGTGTGAGGGGAATTGAGGACAGTAGGGAGACAGTTCTGATGTTTCTTCATAAAAGGTCACAAATGACATTGCAAATACCACAACCTCATGACCTTATCTAAACTTAATTATCCTCCCAAAGGTCCCATGTCAAATACCATGCCACTGGGGGAGACAACTTCAACGTGTGAACTGATGGTGGGATGAATTTCAATCTATAACTATCACCTTCCTTAAATTAAAAATAAAATAAAGGCAGTGGACCGGCTTCCTGCAGTCTGAAAGGTTTAGAGTATGAGATATAAAAAGATGCCTGCCTAGTATGTACCAACCCTGGCGTCCCACATCCCAGCGACATAGACCCTCCAAGGAAGAGAATAAGCAACACAACCATTAATTTTAGCTTTATGTATATTGTAACAATCAATAAAAACGCAAACTGTTTTGTGCCTGCTAAGGAGACAGGCATTGGGGGGTGGATGGGAAACTGGGGGTGTTGGTGGAGGGAAGGTCACACTGGCGGTGGGATTGGTGCTGGAATGTCGATTGTCTGAAAATACTGTATTATGAATAACTTTGTAAATCACAGGGTTTAAACGATGATAATAGAAAAAATAAAATAAAATCTTAAAAAAAATTTAAAAAATGCTTGCCTGTCCATGACGTTGGATGGCTTCCTATTTAGACTTAGAATTCATCAACATGGAGTTGGCATTTTTTTTCTTTTTTTTTGCTTTTTTGGGTCACACCCCGGCAAATGCTTCAGGGGTTACTCTGGCTCTGCACTCAGGAATTACTTCCTGGTGGTGCTCAGGGCACCATATGGGATGCCGGGATTGAACCCGGGCCGGCCTGGGCAGGCCGATGCAAGGCAAACACCCTACCCCTGAGCTATCACTCCGCCCCCGCTGACGTTTAAAAAAGCAAAAATTCTAGTTAAATGCACTTGTGGAATTTACAGATTTGAGACTCGTGGTCTAGAGCTCAATGGTAATGATGTAGTGATTAGTCTGAATGGAAGCTGAAAAAAATCAAAGTCCAGAGAAAAGGGGTGGATTGGTTGGGGGATGGATGAGAGACAACGAGTTCTATACATCAAGAGTAAGGTATGCAGAGAAGCAAGGCAAGTAGAAATCTCACCAATCAAAGCTTGTTTACTTTGTTTTGCTTTTATTCAAGTAATATAAGGACCAAGTGTTGAGCATAATATTTGACAATGTGGAAATCACTGATGACTTTGGCCAGAGTAAGATGTAAGGAGAAAAACTTGAGAAAAGTTAATTCAAGAAAGAACGGGTGGGCCGGAGCGATAGAACAGCAGGTAGGGCTTTGACCTGGGTTTGATCCCTGGCATTTCATATGGTCCTTTGAGCACCTCCAGCAGTAATTCCCGAGTGCAGATCCAGGAGTAACCCCTGAGTTTTACTGAGTGTGATCCAAAAAAAGAAAAAGAATAAGAAGAAGGGGTGAAGGTGTGGGGTGTGAATGAGATAAATGGATGTAATGATGATTATAGGAAATGATTTCTAGATAGAAAATGCATCTGCAAATAGGGACAAAATTAAAAGGCAGAAACTGCAGAGGCTATTTTTCTAGAGAACTTTCATATGCACAAATCTAATACACAACAGGGAGGTTTTTGCAGAAGCTAAATGTCATAGAGGAAAACGGAGACGGGCTGTGTGCCAGGAGACTTGATGGGCTGAAGGATAGAGTAGCCACAGAGCGAGGAATGAAATTGAGATCTGCGGACTGAGCCGCAAAAAAGTCTCTCGGAATATGTGACTGTGGCATTACACGAAAGAAATATGCCTTGGCATCTCAGGGAAAACAAGAGCTTCGGGGCTATCAGCACAGGAGGAAGTTTTGGAAAGCCTGAGGTATTGGACGTTGAAGGCAAGAGAAGACAAACAGTTGTCTAAAATACAGGGGAGTAGATTAGCAAGGTAACAGGTTACATAAAGGGATGGCGTTGTGCATTTCCCTTAGGCTCATTCAGCTTCTAAATTAGGAATGGGAGGGGGATGGAGGAGATGGGCAGGTGCTGTTGGGAAGAGCTGCGGGAAGAGCTTCCAAATGCACACACAGGGAGGGGATGACCCTTCGATTAATCACAGTTGAGGTTTGTTCCAGATCTAGAGAAGGAATAGTGTCAGTCAGGGATTGTTGAGGGATTCTAAAAATTAAAGATAGAATCTAAACTAGCAAATAGGGGATGGATTACCCAAAGGATAAAAAGGGGCAGCAAGTGGTTATGGAAAAAAAATTAGAAGGTAAAACATTTTAGAAAAGAAGAAACTGGTGGTTCCCAACGGAAACTTATCAAAATGTTTCTATCTGAAATAAAGAATAGGCATAATATAAATACGGCAGAGCCTGGCAAGCTACCCGTGTCGTATTCAGTATGCCAAGAACAGTAACGATGATGGACCTCATTCCCATGACCTGAATGAATGGCTTGAGGCTCTTCGTGTTCCTGTACTGAGCAGAGGCCCTTGGGCTACACTAGCACGCCCAACAGGGATGAATGGAGACGCGACTGGTGTCCGCTCTAGCAAATCGATGAACAACGGGAAAACAAGTAATACAAGTGATAATATAAATCTGCTATACAGCTAAGAAAGAATTTTGACTAATCGTTTGATCTTCACTGCATTACATTTTTAGCTATTTCCAATATCAGCTTTCTTGAGATAAAAATGCACATATCTTAAGATTGACCCTGTTGAAGGCACTGGACCACATGTGGGATTGCTCAGGGCTTACTCCTGGTGGTGCTCAGGGGACTATATGAAGGCAGAGATGGAACTGGAGTTGGCTTCACACAAGACAAGCACCTTAACCTCCTTATCACCCTGCCCTTATTCAATTGTTTTTTAAAGCAGATGGATGGATTCTCATTCCTATAAACCATATTTGAGAAGTCCATTTCTCCACATCCTCATGAATACTTGTCTGTATCTGTTGCTTGTATATAGCCAAGTAATAGCTATAATGTGGAAGGTCTTATCTCTTTTGCAATGTCTATTTGCATTTCCCTAAATGATTCTTATGTTGAGCATCTTTTCGTGCATTTATTGGCCATTTGGATCTCCTCAGGAAGATGCTTATGCCGCTCCTTTATCTACTTTTTTGTTTGTTTGATGATAGCTGTCATTGCTTTGTCCAGGGTCACACACTTCCGGGGCATACCCCAGAGTGCGGGGAATCACAACGAGTTGTGAGTTATGCCAAAGACTGCACTTAGGACCTCATGCATGCGAGATCAGGGCTCAACCCTGAGCCACAGCTCCAGGTCCTTGGCGCGTCTTTAATTGAATGATCTTTTCACTGCTTTTGAGATATGTCTTCAAAGGGCCAGAGTGAACATACAGCAGGTAGGATGCTTGACTTGCATGCAGTAAACCTGGGTTCAATTCCAGCATCCTATACAGTCCCCGAGCACTACCAGGAGTAATTCCTAAGTTCAGAGCCAGGAGCCATTCCTCAGCAGCATCACCGAGTGTTAAACACACACACACACACACACACACACACACACACACACACAAACTAGTTTTTCTCCTATTCACTGGGCTGTCTTTTCAGTCTTTTTGAAACACAAAAACAGTTGATAAAGACCAATTTATCTTTTGTCACTTGAGCTGCTGGTGTCATATTTAAGAAATGATTGCTTAATTCAAAGACAGACATTTATTCCTGTCTTCCTATGACAGTTTGATAGTTTTGATCTCTTTCAGTACTCTATTTCCAGTATTTTTTTCAGCTATGGTGTGAGGTAGACAATCTAGTTTCACTTTTTTCCCTGTGGATACCCAATTATCCCACCGCAACATGTTGAAAGAAATCTTTCCTCACTAAAATATCTTGAAACACTTGTAAAAAATTAATTGGCCATAAATGTAAAAGAGATATTTCTATGTTCTCAATTATACCCCCATACCCTCCTTATGTCACTGCCTTGATTACTGTAGTTCTGTAGTAAGATTTGCAACTGGGAAGTTTGAATTCTCCAAGTCTGTTCTTCTAACAATATTATTCTGGCACCTTTGCACTTCCATGAGTTTTTGTGTCAGTGTGTCCACTTCTAAACAACAACCAAAAAGACGGTTTGCTTGTGATAGGCTTTGCGTTAAATCTAGAAATCATTCAATTAAAGACGATTTGAGTAACATTGCCATTTTCACAAGCCAGAAAACTTCAGTCCTGATCTCTGTTGTGGAGGATATTGATACTCGTGGTGATACTGCCCAAATCTCCGTGTTTTTGAAGTGTTACTGTGTCATAATCTCCTTCTTCATCTTTTGCTTCACATAATTGGGTCATCTCAGTTGACCTGTCTTTAAATTCACTGTATTTTCTACCACTTCAAATTTGATATTGAGCATCTCTACTTATTTATTCATTTTAGTTATTGTGTTTTCAACATGAACATTTCAATTCCTTTCTATTAATTCTCTTGATACGTTCTAATGAAACACCATTCTCATACACTTTTCTTTTGTTCTCTGGGTATGATTTCCTTTAGATCTTTGAAGATATAGCTCATTTTTAATTTTGGTATGTTTGACATTTGGGCTTCCTCAACAATGTTTGTTTCTTTTTTTTTTTTGGTAAATTCTCTGTGTGCACTTGGCGAGCCTTCAGCATGCCAGTAGAAGTGAGTAGCTCTACCTTAGCCTCCACTTCCTGCATGTAAAAATATCTAGAATGTCAACTCAAGGTGAGAATTTAGGGCCTTCTCTGTCGTTTCCACCACATGCATACAGCCAAATGCATATCTGTGCAAGTGGTCTTACAGATTTTAAAGGATATTGGGAGTTTTTCAAAAACACTATTTTGAAAGTGCAAAGAGTAATTTCTTTGACTATTTTCAATTTCTGGATAATTTTTCTGACAATGTCACCTTAGGGATTATGAATTATCAACAAATAGCATTCATGATTACGATATAGCTAATATCATTATGTGTTGTCTGATGACTTACATTGCTACAAGAACATCAATAACTACTTGGCCTCTTGCAGTCACTTTACCAATCTAGAGGCACCCAGTGTTTTAAACAACTGCTGACCTCATTCCCATGACCTGATGGAATGGTTTGAGGCTCTTTATGTTCCTGGAGCAAGCAGGTGCCCTTGGGCTCTACTTGCATGAGACAGGTCATATGGAGATGTTACTGGTGCCGCTCCAGCAAATCGAAGATAAACGGGAAGACAGTGATTGCAAGATAGTTGACTTTTTTCTATGATTTTCATGAGAAATCTGGGGTTGAAATTTCTGAGGTCAATACAGACCTTGATGTTTTTCTTTATTGTTTCCCTTCTAACCTGAGACAATGGCATCAAGACCAGAATACTTCCATCAGATTTTACCTGTAGCGTTTATACATTTGGGTGAATGCATTTCTTTTGGAAGTCTTCCAATTTTGCTAAGGAGTGACCTGCCAAGGCATATGCTTCTATTAAAGGATTACTCTAAATCAGGCACTAGGTCAGTATTCCTGGGAGAAGTAGGACTATGTAAACATTTGCTTCTCACATAAGATCAATTTTTGTGAGTGTACAGGCATAAGACGTAAGCTGTGCATTCAGCTGTCCCCTGTTCAGTTCTTAGCATTGTATTGTCCCCAATCATCAAAAGGGTTAGCCCTAAAGGTCTCTGATCACCACCATGGATAGCCCTGGTGGTCTCTGGAACTGCAGAGCCTATTTACCACCACATTCTTGGGCTTTAAGCTCACACCTCAGGTTCAATTGCTGAGAATGAACCTTGGCTCCCCTGAGCGCCACTAAAGAGGAAAAGAAAAAAAAGGTTAAATTCCTGTTCCTTAAGTTGTTTGTTTTTTATCTTGTTTATATTGGGCATACTCAGCTATGCTCAATAGCTAGGAACTACTCCTAGCTCTGTGCTCAGGGGTTGTTTCTGAAGGTGTTTGCGGTGGACCGGGTGATAAATACCAGGAATCAAAACTGGGCAAATGCAAAAGCACATGCTCAACCCGTTGAGCTCTCACTGGTCCCAATTCTTGCTCTTCATCAGTGTGTTTATCAGACCCAATTAAACTAGATTGACTGCTGAAGATGGCTGTCAGACATGGCCTTGATTACATAATTAATTTTCCAGTTATACAGTGATTTAGAAAATAACAGGTTCTCAGAGACTATCTACACTATACTGTTTTTAAAAGTTAAATGACTATGTAAACTATTTGTTTCTGAACTCTTAGGGCTTAATAAGACTCATAAATCATTTAAAATATCTATTTTTTCATAAATCATTTAAAATATCTATTTTTCTGCTTATAAAGCAAGTCTTCTAAAGTAGTAAGAATTAGCTTAAGAGGAAAAGGGTTTTCTTTCATCTATTTGAAAAATAAAGTATTGGGGCCAGAGATAGTACACTGGATAGGGCAATTGCTTTGCATGCAGTCAATTCGAGTTCAACACTGGGCACCCCATATGATCCCTGAGTCCTGAAATGAATGATCCATTAGCTTAAAGCCAGGATTTAGTGCTGAGCACTTCTGGTGTAGACCCAAATAAGATTAGAAAACAAAAATAATAATAAGATAAATAAAATCACTAGATCACTAGATCACTAGACATCCTGTTGTTCATCAATTTCCTCAAGCAGGAGCCAGTAACATTTCCATTTGACCCTATCACGTGACAGTGTGGCCCAATGGCATCTGGTTGATTCAGGAATACAAACAGCCTCAAACTGTTTGTTCAGGGTCTTGACGAAGAAGTCTGACCATCTTGTAGGTGGGCTGCTACGTGATCTTTTGACATTCCGTGGGATCTAGTCGGTAACGGCTCTAGTCCAGTGGTCATCTCCAAATCGCATTACATGTCCAGTCCATCTGATTTTTGACGCCTTGGCAAAACAAGACAGTGTCCCTGACTCTGGAACAGCAACGGAGGTCAGAACTGCAGATTCCTTCTCTCACTTGAGTGAGGCGTGATATTCCAAGCATAGCTCTTTTGATTCCTCTCTGGGAGACCCGAATAAGCGTTCTCATCCTGCTTTCATAGGGCCCAGGTCTCTGAGGCGTATGTTAATGCAGGGAGAATGGTGGAGTTGAAGAGATGTGCCCGGAGATGGAGGTTCTTTTGTCCTTTTAGCTATTTCTTCGATGCTTTTGAAGGCAATCCATGCTGCTCTCTTCCTCCTGCACAGCTCAGGTTTTAGGTTTTTCATCATGTTGACTTCTCGACTTAGGTACACATAACTGCTGCATTCAGAGATGTTTGTTCCATTGAAAGTGAATGGGGCCTCTGGAACTAGTTCATTTTTCATGAACATAGTTTTGCTGAGATTCAGCTGTAGACCTATCTTTCCACATTCTCGGTCGAAGTCAGCCAGCATTTGTGCTGCTTGGCTAATGTTTGGTGTTACTAGAATGATGTCATCAATGAAGCGGAGGTGGTTGTAGTTGCTAACCGTCTATCTTCACTCCCATTCCTTCCCATTCTAATTGTCACATGATGTACTCGAGGGTGGCGCTGAAGAGTTTTGGTGAAATGTATCACAAGATAAATAAAATATTAAAGATAATATAGCAATGATTCAGGCATGACTCAGTTAAGGTTCTTTAGTCAGTCCTATGTTAGTGGTTTGGATTTTACATTAGTTCTCAGCTTCTGAATGCACATACAGAATGAAAAAATTTCTTATAAATATTTCCAATACAATTGCAAAGTCTGAAAATTAAGTAATGTCAGCTTGGATCCCTGTACTCCAAAAGTCTTTTGCCATATTTTCCCAAATACTGCATACTCAGAGTGCCTGAAGAACTCCCTACAAACTCCAGTTACTGTCCATATATTTGAAGAAATAAGTGTAATGTGAAGCTTATGCATCAAGTTCTTTAAGTGAGAGAAAAACAAGATTTTATTTAAGAAAGTGACGGTATTATTGTATTATTTTTCAATGCAGTAACCATTATAAGAATGGAGGAAAGTAAAATGTGTTATTGGCATACAGGACATTACTATTTCCTGAGAAATCAATGATTTCCTTAAAGGCTCCGATTGTATTAGCAAAGATCAGCTAGCAGAGACTGAGCATCTTTTCTGTTTGACAGTTTTTTCCCCAGGAAGCTCTTGCAATACTGTTACATTAATTAAGAAATATGGAGCAACTCAAATCTAATTATTTTATCACTCTGTTTTTGTAGTGCACAGTAACAAACACTTGGAAACTTCCAGGGGTTTAGTGAGGTAACTCAAAGAATAATTTTACATGTGAAAAATACCCTGAAAATTTCATCTTTTTTTTCTTAGTCTTAAAAAATTAAGAAAAAAAATTGAAAACGCTATAAGTTTATTTGGTTAAGATGGAATCGTTGGGGGGCTGGAAGCAGCATTTATGAGCCTGAACCAATCACGTGGTTAGGGCTCATGCCTGCACGTGCCCAACCAGGATTCAATTCCTAGCACTATATGGTCCACTGAGAATCACTAGGTGCAGCCCTAGAGGCACCTCGGAGTGACCAGAGGTGACCTGGGCATCTTTGGCACCATAAGGCATCCTTAGGACCTCACATTGTTGGACCAACTGAGAGAGAATCACCAAGGGGTCTCAAGGCTTCCTGAGCACTGTTTAGGAGTAACCACTCCCCACTTAGAAATAACCCTAGGTTACACAATAAGTCAAAATGACAATAGAATCTTTTCTATTTAACTTTTGTTTATTACTGTCTCTCAAACACACTTTGTCACAAAACCCAAACTCTGGTGCTTCACGTAAGTGTTCTCCTTGATAATCATTTTTTTTTTTTTTTTGCTACTATTGTTCTTTATGATGTTCTGGTTTGCATACTTAGCTGTGCTACTCAGCAGGGATTAAACACTTTAGTCCTGGTACTCTCAAACTCTCTAGTAGCAATGCTCATCCGGTATCCTCGGGCCTGCAGGGCAAGTACTCCACTGCTGAACCATCCCCCCACTTAAAGTAGATTTTCATTGAGTTCTTAAATTGACATGAAACACTATGATATATAACACTGTTCATGAGAGGGTTTCATGCATACAGGTTTCCAACCCCGCCTCCTTCACCAGAATGTCCACTTCCCTCCACTATTGTGAAAGGGTCCCATTCAAGTGGACTTTAAGCCCATGAAAACTTAGCTCTTTTGCAAGTGAGAAAATTTTGTTCCTTAATAAAAGCAACTGGTTATTACTGGTTTTGGCATATGGAATATCATTTTTTTCAACAAAACAATATTCATGAAAAATGAACTAGATCCAGAAGCCCCATGCACTCTCAATGGAACAAACATCTCTGAATGCAGCAGTTATGCTTAGGTCGAGAACTCAACATGATGAACCACCTAAAACCTGAGCTGCGCAGGAGGGAGAGGGAGGCGGCATGGAAAGCCTTCAAAAAGCATCGAAGAAATAGCTAAAAGGACAAAGAACCTCCTCCGGCGCCCATCTCTTTTTTTTTATTTTTTTTTTTTTTTTCCCTGATTAGTAGGGGTTTTTGGTTTTTGTTTTTGGACTAAATTAACCACCCCCCCCCCCCCACCAGTGCCCCACCCCCCTCCCCCCCGGCCCCTTCCTAGCAGGCACATCTCTTTGACTCCACCATTCTCCCTGCATTAACATATGCCTTAGAGACCTGGGCCCTACGAAAGCAGGATGAGAACGCTATTTGGGTCTCCCAGAGAGGAATCAAAAGAGCTATGCTTGGAATATCACGCCTCACTCAAGTGAGAGAAGGAATCGGAGTTCCCACCTCCGTTGCTGTTCCAGAATCAGGGACACTGTCTTGTTTGCCAAGGCATTAAAAATCAGATGGGCTGGACATGTAATGCAATTTGGAGATGACCACTGGACTAGAGCCGTTACCAACTGGATCCCATGGGACATCAAAAGATCATGTGGCCACCCACCTACAAGATGGTCAGACTTCTTCGTCAAGACCCTGAATGAACGGTTTGAGACTCTTTGTATTCCTGAAGCAACCAGATGCCATTGAGCTACACTGGCACGTGATGGGGTCAAATGGAAACGTTACTGGTGCCCGTTCGAGCAAATCAATGAATAACGGGATGTCAAGTTATCAATAAAAGCAACAAGAAAGTTGGAATAACAGTACAGCAGGTGGTAGGGTGCTAACCTTGCATGCAGCCATCCAGGGTTCAATCCCAGCATCTCATCTGCCCTCCAACAGATGAGATGAACTAGAAATAAGCTCTGTGTGCAAAGACAGGAGTAAGCTCTGAGCATTGCCAGGAGTGACATGAACACCAAATAAAATTTTTTTAAATCACTGCTCGAGCGAGCACCAGTAACATCTCCATATGTCCTGTCTCATGCTAGTAGAGCCCAAGGGCATCTGCTTGCTCTAGGAACAAAAGAGCTTCAAACCATTCCATCAGGTCATGGGAATGAGGTCTATAATTGTTACTGGTATTTGGCATATCAAATATGACACGGGTAGCTTGCCAGGCAACAAAATAAGCACATGATAAGATCAACTAAAAACAGTACTTCCGGTGAGATAGGAGTTCCACTAGTTGGCTAGATTCACTAACTGAATGGTAAAGCTGTAACACCAACTTAGAGAGATCACCAAATCCTAGCTTTCGTTAACTAATTTTGTAATACAACTTCCATAAGCTTTTCCCCATAAATTAATTTTATATTCATTAACATTTTGTAAAACTTAGGAGGCTACGGACTGGAGAGATAATACAGTAGGTAGGCCACTGCATGTGGCCTACCTGGGTTCGATCCCCAGCATCCCATATGATTCCCTGAGTCCTTCCAGGAATGATCCCTGAACTCAGAGCTAGGAGTAAGACCTGAGCACCACTGGGTGTGGCCCTAAAACAAATCAAAATATTAGGAGCCCAGATGTAGCTTAGAAACAGGACATATGTTAGATCAACAGTTCCATCCCCAGCACAACACAAGAAAAAAATGCATGATATTGAAATCTTCCAAATTAAATACACTTCATAGATCCTTTATAGATTTTAGTATTATAGGCTAAATAAGGCACCTATGAAAAATCATCTTCCTATTGTCTATTCTTTGAGGTTTATTCTTTAGCATGTGTTTCTTGTTCTAAAGAAAACCTTCTGATATTTTAATTTTTGCTAAAGAGCCATAATTTACAAAGTTACTGATAGTTGTGTTTTGGGCATGCAATAATTCAATACCAATCCCTTCAATAATTCAACTTCCCTCCACCAATGTTCTCATATTCCCTCCCCAACCCAACCCTCTCTCCATGCCCACCTATCAACTTGCCAGGCACATTACAAAGTTTCAGTGGTTGCCACTTAGATCCCATGTTTTCAGTTCTTTAAATCTGGACTTGGGGTATGTGGCTATACCCTCACTCATAGCAATGGTATAACTGAAGCCATGAGGCCTGTTAACCCATTACTTCTTGTTCTTAAAAGAGAAATATTTTTTAACCTTTACTTATAAGAAAATTATCCTCGCTTTTTCTTAGAAAACATCATATATACAATATTTTTCCAGATAAGTCTCAATTATCAATATTAATGACAGATTCTTTAATTCAAGTGCTACTGTTATAATCAAAGTTTGTTTTACAGCGCACCATGACAGAGGTTTGGCAGGAAAACAGGAAGTCTTTAATTGTACTTGCTGGAGGAGCTGGGAATCACAGCTAGGCAAATTACAGCTAGGCAATCCCCAGGACTATTGACCCGGGGATCAGGGGGGGTTCCAAGAAACTTATATAGAGCATCTTCGGGGCATGTAACTTCTTATCTAGAGTGAGACAGTCACTGGCATCAAGAGCAGAAATGAAGTCAGTTACCTCATGGCACCAAGTACAGCAAGATACTGGGGCTACCACACAACCAGGAGAGTATAAGACAAGGAATTAGAACCACACGGTTACATCAAGGGAGGTTGTTAACCTGAAGGCAGGGGGTCTTGTGGTTTTGCTGCTAACAGCATGTACAAGTTATGAATCACACATTATACGATTTTTTCCCATTTCTTCAGAGAAGATGCACCTACAAGTGCATAGAATCATCAGGAGAAAAACGCAAATAGAAGTCACATTTTTCTGATCCGCAATACCTCCGATATACCTGAGACCGAAAACCATCAAACCTATGACTTCTATTCATCTCTGCTATTCACTCTGATCGAACACCTAAATGCCGACCTACTGTTCATCTACATATGAATACTCGGCTGTCGATGAAATTATGAAATTTACCTGAAATGATGACATGAGTCTTATAAATAGTCGAAAGACGATATAATACTGATCTTAATAGATATAGATACCATGTTTTAATAAATATGGGAAATTGTAGATTAAAACTCACCTGAATACACACAAACTTAGTGATTAACTCTAACTATCTGAGGGCTAGCCAATTGTAAAATAAGAAGAGATGGAGAAAAAAAACTCTTGGCGGGTGGGGGGGGGGAGGACATTGGTGGGAAATGGGCACTGGTGAGGATGGTGCTGGAATACTGTATTACAGAACCAATTATGAACACCTTTGTAATTGTTTCACGGGTATAATAAAAAATTAAAAAAAATTAAAAAAAATAAAAAAATAAAAAAAAAGAAGTCACATTTTGTGTGAATCTGTATATTCTACAAAATCTCCACCAGTGAGACTGGCAGCACCAAGTACTGGTGAGAAAAAAGAGAGAAAGGTACCCTACTCAGGAAACGTGAATTGGAGCAGCCGTGAAGGAAAAAGCTGGGATTCTTTAAAACTTAAAAAGGGGGAAGCAACAACTAATTTATCCAAACCACACCCAGGCATTTATCTGAAGGATATGGAATAACTCATTCAAAAGGATATTTGCACCCCTGTAATTTCATAGCAGCATAATTCACATGTGCCTAGAATCAACTTACATGCTTATCACGAATGAGTGGATAAATAATTTCCAGCATATGTACGTGGTGGAATGCTTTATAAAATCTATGAGTCAGAAAAAGAGGGCCAGACGTAGAATGATTGCACTCATTTGTGGGATGTAAAAACTCATAATACAAAACCAATACCCAAGAACCATGGAAACAAGGGCCAAGAAGTTTAGTCCATGGTTGGAAGCCTGCTTTGACTGCTTGGAGAAAAGACAATTGGGATTGAGAAGGGAACATTATGACTAAGATAGCTGGAAATGATCACTCTGGATAAGAACTGCGTGCTGAAAGTAGGTAAAGCAACAACACACATCTGTACTGCAACCATAACGCCCAATTGGGGGGCACAGAGAAAGAAGGAGGAGGAGGAGAGAAAGAGTAAGAGGAGGAGGAGGAGGAAGAGGAGGAGGAGGAAGAGGAGGAGGAAGAGGAGGAAGAGGAGGAGGGAGGAGGAGGAGGAGGAGGAGGAGGAGGAGGAGGAAAGTCCCTGCCATAGAAACAAACTAGGGATGGTAGAAAAGTAAAGGGCACATTGATGGTGGAAAATGGACACTGGTGGAGGAATGGGTTTTGGAACATTGTATGACTGAAATCTGCTCATGAACAGCCTTCTAACTATTACATGGTAATTCAATTTTTTAAAAACTGTGAACTAAACCATTTTTTTAAGAAATGATGACCTCTTGCCATTTATGACAACTTCAATGGAATTTAAAGTGGAAACATAGTCAGCAAGTAAAAGACACAGGGCCAGAATAATAGCACAGTGGGTAGAACACATAGCACAGTGGGCAGTAGACATAGCACAGTGGGTAGTATGCATAGCACAGTGGGCAGTGTACATGCCTTATACGCATTGGGTGGGTTCAGTCCTGGGCGCTCCATATCGTCCCCCCCAAGTCTGCCAGTAGTGATTCCTGAGTGCAGAAATAGGAGGAAGCCCTGAGCACCTGTGTGTACCTCTTTGTGTACTCCTTTGTGTACCCCCCACACAAAAAAGAAAAACACTTCTCAGTGGGCTTCCTCCTAGTTGGAACATAAATAATCAAAGGAAACAAAATGACAAAATATAGCAACAATAAATAAACAAACTAATAAATAACTTTTAGACTCCGAACATAGGAAGGTAACCAGAGGGTGGTGAGCATGGTGAGAGCACTAAAGTTGATAGTGAATTTAAAGTGAGGGGGCCGGAGGCGATAGCCCAGCGGGTAGGGTGTTTGTGTTGCATGCGGCAGGCCCATGCCGGCCCGGGTTCGATCCCTGGCATCCCATGTGGTCCCCTGAGCACCGCCAGGAGTGATTCCTGAGTGCAGAGCCAGGAGAAACCCCTGAGCATTGCCGGGTGTGACCCCAAAAGCAAAAAAAAAAAATAAAGTGAATTTAAAGGCACTGAAACTGGTGGCAGACACAGTGAAGCAGCTATATGAATACGTAAAAACAGAGTCCCTGAAATAATACTCTATTGTAAACCAAGGGGAGAAGAGGGGGGGGGGAACAGAAAGGAAACATATTTGTGAGTGAAACTCAAAATATATCCACTATGGGTCCTGCAAGATGGCTCAGGAGTTTAGGAAACAAACTAAATTAAAACAAATTAAATTAAAACATGAAATAAAAAGATTATTTCATGTTCCTTAATCATTAGTTCAAGAAGGAAAATAACAAGCTATTTTTAACCCAAATCACTTAACCCAATTTAATTGGTCCAAATAATCTTCATCATGATGAGAGACTCACAGACATGGGGCAGAGCTGCTAAAGGCTCTCCCTGTGCCCAACCACTCACGAGGCATCAGGGAGGGATGGCGGGTTCTAGCCCTGGCCCACCACCACAGCAGAGCCTCGCAACAAGCCAGACGACCCCCCACTCCATGAGGGCCGTCATTTTCCACATCCGGACTTCCCTCTCGTCAGAACTCCACCCAGCAGAAGAGCCTATCACAGCCTGGCTCGCGCCACCGCACAGTTCATCAATAAATGCTGGAGATTAGAGGTGACTACAAGAGTATGCCACCCGCACGACAGAGCCTGGCAAGCTACCTGTGTCGTATTTGATATGCCAAATACCAGTAATAATTATAGACCTCATTCCCATGACCTGATGGAATGGCTTGAGGGTGTTTATATTCCTGGAGCAAGCAGATGCCCTTTGGGCTCTACTAGCATGAGATAGGTCATATGGTGATGTTACTGGTGCCACCTCTAGCAAATCAATGATGAATAGGAAGACAGTGATACAGTGATACAGTGATTCCTCATCATGATATAAACTTAGACCCTTATATTAAAAATGCATCCTAAGCTATTAGTTTATAGAAGAAGGATTGTTTTCCCTTACCAGTCTAGCACATGTACAACTATTAGAAGTTTGGTTTTTGTCTATTCATTAATTTGGTCAAAAATTCTGTAAGCACTTAATTGATGTGATCAGGTACCCACAAAATCAGTGAATGGACACTGATTCATAACCAAAGAGCAGAAGTCAGGTAGGTTCAGCATCTAACATGTGTATCAGATAACTCGGGAGGAAATGAAATAGCTGTAGAAAGAAAACTTCAGAGAGGACAGAGCATTTCCGATGGAGAGATAGATCTAGATATAAGCAAAGATACATAATTAGTACCTAAAAACAGAAAACAATCTGTACATTAGGATTCTTCAAATGGGGCACTTAGGTCTTTCTTCTGTTTTGTATATCGAGGTTAACTTTTCCCCTGGCTACACATAATTCAGTACCTTTTTCTGGGAAAATGCCCAAGCTATCTCTGAAGTCCTTATGCTTTCTTTTTCCAACCTGTTAATGTTTAAGAATAACAACGGATTGAGCTGAATTCTCGAGGTGCAGGTCTTCAAAACTTAATGATGAATTCTCTAGAGCATGTCATGTAGACACTGCTCATCTCTTAATTACCCTGCCAAGAAATGCTAAATTGGAGGAATAAATTAAAACATCTCTGTAAAATGAAAATTTGTATTATCATAAACCATTGGGAACATGAAAGTATAGTAATAATATATTTTTAAATTTTTGTAACTATTGTTGGTAATGATTTAGAGATAATTAGCACAGAAAGAATATTGAAAATGTAATTTATTTTTTCCTATTTTATTTCCTTAGTTTGTAGCCTATAATTCTGTTCAGCTTGAGTAGTTCGTCACTTTTGTTTGTAGACAGTAAAATCAGTTGCTCTCTTGTTAGTAATACTGTCAAAAAAGACCTGGAAACGAATGATAGTACCAAAGGTTCTTGGAATAAGATGGTGAGTTTATTCCAAAGACTTTTAAAAGCAATGATTTCAGCAGTGAGTTATGTGTAAGCATGACAAGGAAACAAACAAACAAAAAAACAGAGTTGGTTTTTTAAATGCTTTCTAGGTAGTTCTGATGTTCTGATTGGTTTCCTGTTGAGAGAAGGTACTTGAAAATGTTTAACATAATGGGAATAGAGCTAAAAAATTTGATGTGGAACTTAAGAACAAATGAATAAAAAAACATTTTTTAAGAAGCTGCTCTGGAAACTCAGTCAGATATACAATAGGTCAATGAAAGAGTGTTAAAATGATGACAACAGGGTTTAAATATCCAGGGTATAATCTTGCTGCTGATCGCATAAGACCTGATTAAGATTTGGATTTTCTTTATGATTTATCAGCCTTCGCAGTGGGAAAATTAAGGTAATTATATTAAATTTTCCAGAATTTACTTGTATGAGTTGATATTTTAAAAAATACTTTGAGTTCCCTTGTAGTAAGATATTATTTTTTTTAAATAAACTGTTCATAATAGTACAATTCACACAATAAGATTCTGCTCTTCTGGTAATTTGCCTCTGCTAACATGCCTTTTAACATGCCTTTTAAATTTTCATCAACTATTTATCAAACACTCTTGGTATTTGGAAGCAATTAATTCCCACTGAATGCCCAGATGGTTTATGCTATCCAACCTTTTCCAGTTTCTAAATAGTAATATGTTAATGAGTTCATTTTTGAAAAGAGATGAGCTTTCACAGCATGGTAGGAAAAGATTTTCAGTGTACAATACAGGATGTTATTGTACCCAAAGAAAAAGAGAAAGGTAGCTAAGTGCAAAATTAATAAAACAGAAATCTATAGGTACTGTGACTCAGGCCAAGTGCATCACACTGTCAGATCACAGTCTCTGAAGATAAATAATAAAAATAAAAAAGTGGAAATACTTCTTTAACCAATAGGGCTCTTTGCATATGTCCTGAGGTTGTATAGTATATGTGGTTTATGCTATAACAGATTCTTTTCTATGGGCTGATATAACTCCTGGCATTCAGAGTTAGTTTCCCACATAGGAAAAAAGCAAACCAGTCCAATGCCCAGATGGTGGTATTAGAAAGGCAGTGCAATGGACTGGAGAGCGTTCAGGGCTACAAACGCAAAGACCTGGATAATTTTCCATTGTCTCTATGGCTAAATACGTAATAGTTATAGGTTAGGCCAAATACTAACCTGTAACTAAACTATAGGTTAGTTTCCTCTTCGGTCTGGCAAATAAAATACCTTATTTCCTACTTCATTTTTTTTAAGGTTCAGCAGGTAAAACCCAGGTCATAACACAAATAAATCATAAAGTACCAAGCTCTAATTTCTTATATAAAGAATTTCAATCATGATGGCATCAAATGATTTTCTGAGCTACATCTCAGAGAGCCCAGTTACAACTTTTCAATGTTATTAGATTTTCTGAACTTCTTTACAAAGCTTCGAAAAGCAACTCAATAGCTTCCTAGAGTGCAACTGGGAAGATCCAGTTCCACGAACATTGATGTAGCCAATTAATCAAGAAACAAGGTGATGGATTGAGAGAGAGAGCTGTATTAGCAATAAGCCAGCAGGTTGGAAATTGGTGGACTTGTTATGGTGGGCTTGGGTACTTATCCTTAAGCATTAACACTGAAGGTAAAGAGATGGAAGATGAATTCAGGCAGAGGCTTCAGAGAACTGCTTTCTTTACCTCCCTCTCTATATTCTTTTCAACACTGAGATGGAGAGGTGTAATGGATTTTTAACCTCAATTAATTTTAATTAATTATATTATTAATATAATATTAATATTATATATAACATATAGTTATATTGTTCAATAATTAAGTTTATTTAGCTTTTTACTTATACTGAAATGTTACATTTATTTATGTATTAATTAAAACTATCAGGACCAGAGTGATAGTATAGCAGGTAAGGCATTTGCCTTGAACACAGCCTACCCAGGTTCAATTCCTGGCATCCCATGTGATCCCCCTGAGCACAGCCAGGGGTAATTCCTGAGTGCAGAACCAGGGAATAACCTGGTTTGACCAAAAAAGACCAAAAAATTTAAAAAAAAAACATTGCCATGGGGCCAGAATAATAGGATAGCAGGTAGGTCATTTGCCTTACATGCAGCTGGTCCCCAGCATGTGTTACCTGAGTTCAAAAAAAGTACCTTGCTAATAATCAGTAAATGTTAGTACTTTGGATAACAGAGACAAAATACCCTCAAACACTGCTTAGAGTGATTCCTGTCAGTCTTAGTGTCTTAGTGTGACTCCTGTGCACAGATAGTAGTAAGCCTTGAGCACAGCTGAGTGTGCTCCTCCCAAAAAAATCTCATCCTCAGAGAGTATACACTCTACTAAGACATAATACTCAAGGGAAACATGTGTTATATAAGTAAGGTGGTAGGCGGGAGATAGGGACTAGAAGACGAATTTCCAGGAAGGGAGGTTATAATTTCAAGTGGCCATCTGAGGTCTCAGAAGATATGCTGCTTGAACAAAGAATCTAAATAGTTCAAGAAATGAGCTGTTTGTATATCCGCTTGATCACTTGAATCCCGTTATTCATTGATTTGCTCGAGCAGGCGCCAGTAACATTTCCATTGGAGCCTATCACGTGCCAATATAGCCCAATGGCATCTGGTTGATTCAGGGATATGAAGAGCCTCAAACCATTCCTTCAGGGTCTTGACAAGGAAGTCTAACCATCTTGTAGGTGGGCGGCCACGGGATCTTTTGACATCCCGTGGGATCCAGTCGGTAATGGCTCTAGTCCAGCGGTTGTCTCCAAATCACATTACATGTCCAGCCATCTGATTTTCGATGCCTTGGCAAACGAGACAGCATCCCTGATTCTGGAATAGCGACAGGAGGTCAGAACTCCGGATTCCCTTCTCTCACTTGAGTGAGGCGTGATATTCCAAGCATAGCTCTTTCGATTCCTCTCTGGGGAGACCCTAATAGCATTCTCATCCTGCTTTTGTAGGGCCCAGGTCTCTGAGGCGTATGTTAATGCAGGGAGAACAGTGGAGTCAAAGAGATGTGCCCAGAGCCGGAGGTTCTTTGTCCTTTTAGCTGTTTCTTTGATGACTTTGAAGGCATTCCATGACACTCTCTTCCTCCTGCGCAGCTCAGGTTTTAGGTCGTTCATCATGTTGACTTCTCGACCTAGGTACACATAACTGCTGCATTCAGAGATGTTTGTTCCATTGAGAGTGAATGGGGCCTCTGGAACTAATTCATTCTTCATAAACTGTTTACTTTAGATTCAGCTGTAGGCCTATCTTTCCACATTCTCGGTCGAAGTCAGCCAGCATTTGTGCCGCTTGGCTAATGTTTGGTGTTATTAGAATGATGTCATCAGTGAAGCGGAGGTGGTGTAGTTGCCGACCATCTGTCTTCACTCCCATTCCTTCCCATTCTAATTGTTGCATGATGTTCTCGAGGGTGGCGCTGAAGAGTTTTGGTGAAATGGTATCACCCTGTTGAACCCCTCTTTTCACATTAATGATCACTTCTTTGTAGAATGGTGAGATCCTGGTGGTGAATCCGTAATACAGCTCACGAAGGATCTTGATGTATTGGGTTTGAACACCCTGTTTGGCTAGGGCTTCGATGACTGCTTCAGTCTCCACAGAATCAAAAGGCTTTCTGTAAATCAATGAACGTGAGACAGAGCGACATCTTGTACTCCCTACAAACCTCGATGAGCTTGGGTACTGTGTGGATATGGTCGATTGTGCTGAATCCTTTCCAGAAGCCTGCTTGCTCGCATGGTTTTTCTTCATCTAGTGTTCTGCTAATCCTGTTCAGGATGACTTGTGTAAACAGCTTGTAGATGACGGACAACAGGCAGATGGGGCGATAGTTGCCGATGTCGTGAATGTCTCCCTTCTTGAACAGTAGAACTGTCCTGCTGGTTTTCCATTGGGAGGGCACCTTGCATTAGGACACGTAGCGTGTGAAGAGCCAAGCTTGTCTTGATGAGTACCGACGGCAGATTCTTCAGGTGTTCGGGTCTGACTTTGTCTGGGCCTGGTGCTGTTCCCTTCTTTACCGATGAGATTGCATATCGGATTTCAGAAGGGAGAATATTGGGAATGACATATCAATCCTGTGGAATTTGGTATATGGGCAGGTGGATGTGGCTATCAAAGAGATTTGAGTAGAAATCCTGGATAATCTTCTCCATTGCCTTTCTGGAAGATGTGATAGATCCATCAGGGCGTTGGAGGGCAGTCATCTTGGTCTTATAGTTGGCGAAGGACAGGTGGGCAGTGCGAATGCTTTTCCCGGCTTCTGCTGCATCTTCCAGTATTTCTGCTCTTCTGTCTTTGAGGTCTTCTTTTACCGCTTCTCTGCACCGTTTAGCAAGCTTGGACTTTAGCATTTGGTCTCCTGAGGCTCGGCGCCTTGCCACGTTGGCGAATGAGCTCAAGAGTTTCTGAAGACAAGCGTCCTTTTTGTGTCTTTCTCTCTCTCTCAGCATTCTTCGCACAATCATGGAGGTGCTGAACCAGTCGGTTGTATTCTTCATCTATGTCGTCAATGATGGTATCTTCCCATGTTGCTGCAATGGTGCCAAAGAGTTCCCAGTTGGTGGTTGTTCTGGGAGTTCTCTTCTTAAACTTTGCAGCCTTTTCTCCCCATTGCGGGAAGTAGAATTTTGCACGAAGGAGACGGTGGTCCGATCCTGTTTGGAACTTGGGGACGACAGCTACATCAGTCAGACAAAACCGTCGATTGAAGATGATGTGGTCAATTTCATTGTGGAACTGTCTGCCAGGAGATTCCCATGTCCAATGTTTTGCTTCAGCCTTCTGGAACTGTGAGTTCCCATGAATGGTCTTGGTGGACATGATGAACTCAGATAGTCTCTCACGCTGTTCGTTCCATACTAGGCCATGGGTCCCGATGTGGAGTTCTTCAGCCGACCTTCTTGGTCCTATCTTGGCATTAAAATCACTGACTATGATCTTGTAGAAGGTGTGATCTTCCTTATAGAACTACTCCAATTCCATGTAGAATTTCTCAGTTTCATCTTCTTTGTATGTGGATGTTGGTGCGTAACAATGAAGATAGAAATCGCTGGCAGTGGGCCACATCTCTTCAAGTGTAATCGTCCTCTTCGGTTTGTTAGGCATTCAAATGAATCAATGTTGACAGCCATGTTTGTGTTGACAAGGACACCAACGCCACCGACGCCTCTTTTGTTGCATGTTCCAAGGAACAATTCTTCTCTGGTGTCAAATACAGCATGATGCAACTGAAGCCTCCTCATCTCAGTCAGACCAATGATGTCGTACTTGATCTTTTTGCGCTTGCACCATCAGATCCTCAATATATGCTTCCGATGCCAGTGTATGTGCATTGAAAGTACAGACAGTCATTTTAGTCCTTCTTCGTTTTGGCAGCCTAGGATGGCCATGAAATTTTATCAGGCACTGCTTGTTTGCCTTTCTTACTGCTGCCGTATTAAGGGCTCTTTTGGGGTCAGGAAAATAAACATTTCTGTTACTGGATTTGGCATATTGAACATGCATCAGACAGCTTGCCAGGCTCTGCCATGCGGGCACTATATTCTCATTACTTTGTGGGACTCTCTTAGAGGGGTGGGTAAAATATTTACGGTAATTTGGAGGTAACGGGGAAAGCTGGTTTCTGCTCTGCCGGGTGTACCTGTGTCTTAGGCTCAAGCATTCCTGGGCTTGAAATACTCTCCTCTGAAGAGCGGGTTTCTGCGGGGTGGGTCCTTGTAGGCTGGGTTTCTGACAAGCCAGGCTGGAGACTGGATTAATCTGCTGGGTGGAGATCTTACCAGCTGCGGAGTGTGGATTGTGAAGATCGCTGCCAGCAAGGTGTGGGGGGGTTTCTCTGGGCTCCTCCGAGGCTCCATCGGGATGGTGGACTCAGGTCGGAAGTTGCTCTCGTGGTCCATGGAATGCAGGGGGTTCAACGGGAAAGCTGGTTTCTGCTCTGCCGGGTGTACCTGTGTCCGCTTGTATATATGGTTGAAAATATTCCAAGAAGTATTAGTACAAATGACTTGAAATATAGGAATTTTTTTTTGCTTTTTTTGGGTCACACCCGGAAATGCTCAAGGGTTACTCCTGGCTTTGCACTCAGGAATTACTCCTGGTGGTGCTCGGGGACCATATGGGATGCCAGGGATCGAACCCGGGCTGGCACAGGCCGACCGCATGCAAGGCAAACGCCCTACCCTCTGGGCTATCGCTCCAGCCCCGAAATACAGGATTTTATGCAAGTGTAACAAAGTGGCAAGGGAGTGAGCAAATGCTCACCCAGGTGAAATGATCACATAGTTTATCACTTGACTTGATCACTTGATCATTTGACATCCCATTATTCATCGATTTGCTGGAACAGGTACCAGTAACATTTCCATTTGACCCTATCACATGCCAGTGTAGCCCAATGGCATCTGCTTGCCCCAAAATACAAAGAGACTCAAACTGTTTTCAGGGTCTTGATGAAGAAGTTTGACCATCTTGTAGGTGGACAGCCATGTGATATTTTGACGTCCCGTGGGATCCAGTCGGTAATGGCTCTAGTCCAGTGGTTGTCTCCAAATCGCATTACATGTCCAGTCCATCTGATTTTCGATGCCTTGGCAAATGAGACAGTGTCCCTGACTCTGGATCGTCTGACGGAGGTCGGGACTCTGGATTCCCTCTCTCTCACTTGAGTGAGGGGGGGGGGGGGACCCGAATAGCTCTCTCATCCTGCTTTATTTAGTAGAGTCCAGGTCTCTGAGGCATATGTTAAAGCAGGGAGAACG
Organism: Cryptotis parvus; assembly: GCA_021461705.1. Taxonomy (NCBI): domain Eukaryota; kingdom Metazoa; phylum Chordata; class Mammalia; order Eulipotyphla; family Soricidae; genus Cryptotis; species Cryptotis parvus. The sequence goes on from JAJIBD010009645.1 coordinate 24,018, forward strand.
GTGGAGTCAAAGAGATGTGCCCAGAGCCGGAAGTACTTTGTCCTTTTAGCTGTTTCTTTGATGCTCTTGAAGGTGTTCCACACCGCTCTTCCTCCCTGCGCAGCTCAAGTTTTAGGTCATTCATCATGTTCAGTTCTCGACCTAGATACACATAACTGCTACACTCAGAGATGTTTGTACCATTGAGAGTGAATGGGGCCTCTGGAACTAGTTCATTTTTCATGAACATTGTTTTGTTGAGATTCAGCTGTAGACTTATCTTTATATATTCTCAGTCAAAGTCAGCCAGCATTTGTGCCACTTGGCTAATGTTTGGTGTTATTAGAACTATGTCATCAGTGATGCGTAGATGATGTAGTTGCCAACCGTCTATCTTCACTCCCATTCCTTCCCATTCTAATTGTCACATGACATTCTCAAGAGTAGTGCTAAAGAGTTTCAGTGAAATGGCATCACCCTGCCGAACCCCTCTTTTGACACCAATGATCACTTCCTTGAAGAATGGTGAGATCTGGTGGTGAAACCATAATACAGCTCACGAAGGATCTTGATGTATTGGGTTTGAACACCCTGTTTGGCTAGGGGCTTCGATGACCACTTCAGTCTCAACAGAATCAAAGACTTTCTTTAAATCAATGAACATGAGACAGAGCAGCATCTTGAATTCCCTACAAACCTCAATGAGCTTGGTTACCTTGTGGATATGGTCAATTGTGCTGAATTCTTTTCAGAAGCCAGCTTGCTTGCGTGGTTGTCTTTCATATATTAGACCGCTGATTGGACGACCATCTCCTGTGTGCAAAATTCTACTTCATGCAACGGAGAGAAAAGGGTGCAAAGTTTAAGAAGAGAAGTCTCAGAATGGCCACCAACTGGGAACTCTTTGGCACCATTGCGGCAAAATGGGAAGATGCCATCATTGATGACATCAATGAAGAATACGACCAACTGGTTCAGCACCTCCATAATTGTGCGAAAAATGCTGAGAGAGAGAAAGACACAAAGGACACCTGTCTTCAAAAACTCTAGAGCTCATTCGCCAATGAAGCAAGGCATGAGCCTCAGGCAACCAAATGCTAACATCCAAGCTCACAAAGCAGTGCAGAGAAGCGATAAAGGAAGACCCCAAAGAGAGAAGAGCAGAAAAAACTGACCAATGCAGGAGAAGCTGGGAAAAGCATTCACAATGCCCGCCTATCCTTCAACAACTATAAGATCAAGATGACTGCCCTCCAAAGTCCTATCACATCTTCCAGAAAGGCAATGAAGGAGATTATCCATGACTTCTACTTGGATCTCTTTGATAGCTATGTCTACCTGCCCACATACCAAATTCCACAGGATGGCTATGTCATTCCCAATGTTCTCCCTTCTGAAATCCGACATGCCATTTTGTTCATAAAGAAGGGGAATAGCACCAGGCCCAGACAGTGTCAGGCCCGAACACCTGAAGAATCTGCCATCAGTACTCATCAATACACTGGCTTGGCTCTTCACACGCTACCTGTCTGAATGCAAGGTGCCCTCCCAAAGGAAAACCAGCAGGACAGTTCTACTGTTCAAGAAGGGAGACATTTACAACATTGGCAACTATCGCTCCATCTACCTGTGGTCCGTTATCTACAGGCTGTTTACTCAAGTCATCCTGAAGAGGATTGGCACATAGTTTATGGCTGATAAAATTCCAGTATCCCAAGAACACAAAAACACAGGGGCCAGAGCCATAACACAGTGGGTAGGGCATTTGCCTTGCCCCAGTCTACCCAGGTTTGGTTCCCGGCATCCCACATGGTCCCCCAAGCTTGCCAGGAGTAATTCCTGAGCAAAGAGCCAGGAGTAACCCCTGAGTGTCGCCAGGTGTGACCCAAAAAAGAAAAGAAAAAAAAAAAACAAAGACACTAGCTTGAAAAACACGTGTGCATGACCATTTTGGGCAGGAACTGAATGTTGAAAGTAGATAAAGGGATAGACCTGATAATTTTTTAAGAACCTCTAATGCAAATAATGAGAGAGAGAGAAAGAGAGAAGTCACCTGCTATAGAGGCAGGCGGGGGTGGAAGGGGGACTCGGGGCATTGGTGGTCAGAAATGTACACTGATAAAGGGACAGGTGATGGAACATTGTATAACTGAAACCCAATCATGAACAACTTTGTAACTGTGTATCTCACTGATTCTGTTTTAAAAACTAAGAATAAAGAAAATATGTGGGGCTGGAGCCATAGTAGGGCTTTTGCCTTTGCGTGTGCCTTGCATGCAATTGCCTTGCATATTGCCTTGCATAGAGAAGGGGCCGCTATGACAATGATAGTTGGAAATGATCACTCTGGACAGGATGGGAATGACATAGCCATCCTGTGGAATTTGGTATGTGGGCAGGTGGAAGTTCGATCCCCTGCATCCCATATGGTCCCCGAGTACCGCCAGGAGTAACTCCTGAGTGCAAAGTCAGGAGTAACCCCAGAGCATGGCGAGATGTGACCCTCCCCCCCAAATAAAGAAAACATGTGTGCACACTTTAGTTCACTGCAGTACCATTTACAGTGGCCAAAATTTGGAAACAACCCAAGTCCCCCACAACAGATGAAGAACTAGTGGTATGTATACACTACATAACCCTACTCAGCTATGATTAAATCATGAAACTTTATATTTTGCTATAATTTGAATGGAACTATTCAAAATAAGTCAGAAGAAGAAAGACAAAGACGCAGTGGTCTGACTCACGTATAGAGGATAAAGGGAAAAGCAAGGAAATAGGAAATAGAAAATTAGAACAAGTTTAGGCTCTACTCTGTCAATGAAACTGAGCTTCCCAAACAGGGGATGGATAAAAAAAAAACTTGGAGATAGTGATAGAGGACTTGCCAGTGGAGGCGTGAAGTGGCCTTGTGTGCCTAAAGCATGAGTATGAATATTGACACAGGCCTGAAGAGCAATATATAGATAAGGACAACTATCCCTTCCTGGAAACCTAAATATAAGGGCGGTTTACTTCAACTTATCATTACCCCAAAAGCCTAACCCTTGCTTGGCTTAGTTTGGCAGTTGAGACAATGTGCCCCAGAGAACCCACCCAGGAAGGAATTTTTTGTTGTTCATTCTCATACCCATAACAAACGAGTCTGCAGCCCACCTTTCTCCCCTGTTCTTTTCCTAGAATAGCTGAGTTTGGGGTTTTTTGTTTGTTTGTTTGCTTTTTTTTTTGTCATGCTTTGAAGATATGGATCTCCTAGTCTGCTGACTGGTTGTGTGTTAATTGAAATAGGAAGCTAGGAGAATAAAGTTAATAATCAGGGAGAACTTCTAAGTGATTATAGCCTTTTCTCACAAGAAGAACAAAATAATAAAAAAAACAAGTATAAAAAGCTTACACACTTGTGAGATATAAAGAAATATAGTATGAAACTAATACCTACAGACAGCATAAGTGAGGACCATGAGGATAGGTTCATGATTGCAAACTTACTATAAGTGGAGGGAGAAACTCAGTTAGGACAGAGAAGGGGCCACTATGACAATGATAGTTGGAAATGATCACTCTGGACAAGAACTGACTATTGAAAGAAGGTAAAGTAATATACATGGTAACCTTTAAATACCTGCATGACAAACAATAATGACTAAAAGGAGAGAATAAGAGAAGAAAAGTGTCTGCCATAGGAATAGAGGGTAAAAAATCACTTAGAAGCTGTAGAAAACAAAAAGGTTTTTATTTTGCTGTACTGTCACTCTGATAGCCTAAGGGAGATTCTTGACTTTACTCATGGAGACCTAAGATAAAGACAGAATGAATATCTTAATGAATCCTCTAGGCACATAGAAGAATAAAAGAACCAAAGATAATTTTCCATAATCCAAGTTGGGCCTTGTAGTCCTGGGGACCACCAGCTCCACCCAGTTGATTCTGAGGATGACTTTAGGTCTGCACCCTGAAATTCTAGGTGTTGTGACATTTAAGTGTGATCATATAAATATGTTACTTATCACAGTATCTGAACCAGAGAAATCACGATGTCATTGAACAATCTGTAAACAGAGAACTCAGAGAAACTCTTTTTTTTGACTTTATGTTTTTTTATTAACCACAGTAAAACATACATTACAAGGTGTTCATAATTGGTTCTTGAAGAACCAGCACCCTCCCTCCACCAGGCCCCATTTCCACCACCAGACCCCCACCCCTCCTGCCCACCCCTGCGCCTTAATAGCAGGTACCCCAGTTTCCTCTCTTCTCTCTCTGCTCTCTCTCTGTCTCTGATCTCTCTCCCTCTTATTTACATTGTGGCTAGCCCTAGGATTTAAGTTTATCACTTAAGTCTCTTTGTGTATATTCAATGTGAGTTTTAATCTGCCATTACCATTTCCCCTTAGTAAAACCTTCTTTTGTCGTTAATGATGCGTCATTCTATATCTATCCTTTCCTCCCCCTGTCCTCCTTGAGTAAATTTCTTTTCTCTTTCTGACAGCCGCATGTATCTGTGAACCCAGTTCTTAGCAGTCCTCTGTTCTCGGGATTTAGGTTGTTCAGATTCTAGCTATAGTGAAGCGCAAGATGAATAAAGAAGTACGATATGTTTCTATGTGTTTTTCGGCCTCGGGATATTCCCAGGAGTGCTTTCTGGATCAAATGGGAGCCAAATCTAGTTCGGAGGAATGTCCTATTGTTTCCAAGGGCTGACCAGTCGGCACTCCCACCAACAGTGGATCAGAGTCCCTTCCCCACATCCACGCCAGCACTGGTTTTCTACTGTTTGGATTGTGCCAATCTCAGAGAAACTCTTGAAGAATCCGTGAACAGAGAAATCGCCAATGTGGTTGAACAGTCCATAAACAAAAGGACTCAGAAGAACTCTTGGTGTCTTGAAAATCATCTATCTGTCACTTTCATGTTTATCATTGTTCATGATAAAGATTCCATTGACATAGAAATTGCTGCTGTAGTTGAACAATCCCTGGTCAAAAGAATCACCACAACATTTGACCAATCCATAAAGAGTGTGTTCAGAAAATACTCTCACTCATCAGAGCTCCACCCAAGAAAGAAGCCAATCTCAAACCCAGCTCATCAGAACCCCACCCTAGAAATAAGCCTATTTCACAGGCATAGATGGAGCTGCTACCAGCTCTCCCCATTGCATGCAGCCACTTTGCAGCCATGCGGTACATCAGTAAATGCAAAAACTATGAGCACCCTCATGGCAGAGCCTGGAAAGCTACCGGTGTTGTATTTGATATGCCAAAAACAGTAACTAGAATAGACCTCATTCCCATGACCTGAAGGAATGGTTTGAGGCTCTTCATGTTCCTGGAGTGAGCAGAGGTCCTCGGGTTATACTAGTAAGCAACAGGGACAAGTGGAGATCTTACTGGCACCCACTTGAGCAAATCGATGAACAGCCGGAAGACAAGTGATACGAGTGATACAAGAAAAGCAGAGAGAAGTTGTGCTACGCCAATGAAGAACAGAGATGCAAGAATGAGAGCAGAAAAAGGGTTTGGGAGAAGTCATGCAATATAGCAGCCAAATCCCTGCAAGTGACTAGCATGGAGCCCAGGGCTCAGCAGTCTCCACCTGCCTGGCCCTTCAGTTGCTCAGGAGAGCCAAGAGAGGCAAACGAATCTCTCTTGAGGGTGTTGGAACACCTGTTAGTAACTGGCAGAGTGTCTTGTTAAAAGAATTTTATTCAATTTAGCAATTGACACATAGTAGGAACTTATTAAGTATTTGTTGAGTATTCATGGATGAATATGGATGATCCAAGGAAAGTGCACTTAAATAATATACCAAAACCTGGAGTTTTGTTGTGGGTAATGTTTACTTGGTTTCTTGCAACACTGGAAAGATTCTAAACTGGTGTTGTCTGGATAGCTTCAGGAAAGAGAGACAAGAGCTGGTTCAGAAATAAAAAGTGCAACAAGGCTGATGCTTTAATTTGATTTTCAAGGATGAGAGATGTTCGAATTTACTTTTATTTAATAACTTCCCCTATCATAATGCTTCTTCTGGAAGTCTTCTTCCTCATGTATTTTTTAATTCCATGTACTAATGTTTTAAATAACATCCATCTGTCCTTTGTCCTGTTGGGTGCACCAGCCACACAGGAATCTCCTTTGGGGAATAAAGAAGGATCTGGAAATGGCACCATTTCCCCCTGTCTGGGGATATTTGGTTTCTTCTCTCCATCGGATATCATGCTAAGTGAAAGATAATATTAGATACCATCATACAGAGTAGCTCCATACAACCATAAAGAAGAAAGATGGATTTCATTGTATCTCTGAGGCATAGCTGGAAAAGAGCTCTGAAGAGCCAACAAGATGAGTTGGCAGACAAAGGAAGAGGCCTCTGTTTTCCTGTTCGTTAAGAAAGAAATTGTATTTTATGTGTATTTCTTAATGGTCTTCAGACTCCCAAATTTTATTAGAACATAAAATACTCTTTTTAAAAAAGTACATAAATAAATATAATAAGTAAATAAGTAAACGCACAACAGCTCAACAGCTCCTCTGGCCTGGTAATAGAAACTTGCACTTGACATTTATTTTTTTAAAAATGTTTTAAATATTTTACTGAGATTCTGTGGTTTACAATACTGTAAATACGGTTTTTCACACACATAGTTCCACACCACACCGCCTCACTAGTGTACCCAACTCCTTTCCCCAAGGACCCCAACACTCTCCCATTCGACTTCTCCCTTATATTAACCAAGTAAATTGTATAGATCATTTTTTGCCTTTGGACATCACTTTCAACAGTTATAAAAATTAAAATGATGCCTATAAATGGATGGACATGGAGAAGATTATGTTGAGCGAAATTAGCCAGAAGGAGAGAGACAGATACAGAATGACTGCATTTACCTGCATAACATAAATATATATGTACATATTATGATACCAATATCCAAGGTCAAGTGAAACATATATCAGGAGGTCTTGTCAAAGGTGGAAATTATCACAAACGTGTGGGAGTCAGAGGCTAGGTAAGACAGAAAATGGAACAGGGTGCTAACAATTGTCGAGGGTACTAATGCCAACCTAGAACTGAGCATTAAATAGAGGCAAAAGGATACACATGACAACCCTTTAATGTATGTTCTGTAATCCATAGTCTGGAGGGGAAGGAAAAGAGAAAGAGAGAGAAAGGGAAAGAAATAAAGAACCTGCCATGGAGGAGGGCTGGGGGAGGAGGGAGGGAACCGGGGACGTTGGTGGTGGGAGATGGGCACTGGTGGCGGGATGGGTGCTGGAACACTGTATGACCAAAACCCAAATATGAACTTTTTTAATTGTATATCTTTGTAATTGTAAAAATAAAAAATTTAAAAAAAAAAAATTAAAATGAAGTTAACCAAGTTAGGAAAAACCATTCAATTATTTCTCAGTCCTTTTATTCCTAGTGCCACTACAAAACCGATACCATGAACTCTTTGCACTGGCTGTTTCCCACTGTGGAGCACTGCTGAATCCATGAGTCATTCTACTTTATTATATAGTATGATGGTAAAGACCTAATGCCATTTAACAGAACATTTACTGTACATTTGGTCAAGCCACATGAACCATCCAAGCCTCCTTTTCATAAAAAAAAAATAAGGGGCCAGAGGGTTAGTATAGCAGGTAGGGCACTTGCCTTGCACATGCCAACCTGTGTCAAATCTTTTAAGCATTTGATTCCCTGGGCATTTCCAGGAGCAATTCTTGAATGCAGATTCATGAGCAATCCCAAACACCACATATAGTCGCTCTGGCACCACCAGGAGTGATCCAGGAACAGAGAACCAGGAGTAAGCCTGAGCATAGTTGGGTGTGACCCAGCTATGATGATTTAATAAAAATAATAATAACTCAATAGCAGCTATGAACAGCATAATTTAAAAAGTTGAGCGAAAGATCAAGGAGCTCCAATATGAGTAGAAAGAAACTGCAGAAGGTGGGAAATAAGTCTGAAAAGAAATGAACAGCACACCAGAGAACTATGGAAGAGTTCGAGGAGCAGAATAAGAATTATTTGAGTCTCTGAAGAACAGGAAAGTAAACATGTTGAAGAAACAATAGTTAAAGAAATTATCAATAAGAATTCCCCAGACTTGAGAATCACAGGCACCAAGGTCAAAGAGGCGAGGCCCAAAAAGTTGAAGAGAAAATAGACTCAACTAGGAAAATTCCAAGTCATATTGTACTCAAAATGACAAGATCCAAAGATAAGGAAAGAATACAGGAAGTATCAAGATCAAAAAAGAACTTACATACAAAGGAAAGTGCATAAGATGTACAGCAGATCAATCAAATAAAGTTCTGTTAACCAGAAGAGTATGGGAGAGTATAGTACAAAAACTATACGCCAGAAACTCGGTCGTAGACATCTTTACAACTTTGTAATCCATGGTGATTCAATTTAAAAAAAAGAAAGAAAAAAAATTTAACAAAATCATCACCTCACCAAAAGTACTCTATCCAACTAGATCATTCAAATTTAAGAAATGATACAGAGATGCATGGACAGGCAACAGCTTAGGGTGTTTTTAAATGAGTGTAATTTGGGTGGAGTGGCACATCCGTGGTGCTCAGGGATTACTTCTGGTTATGTGCTCAGGGATCACTCTTAGCGGGGCTTAGGGAATCATATGTGCTGCCAAGGATCAATTCCAGGTGAGCCACATGCAAGGCAAGCATCCTACTCACTGTACTATTGCCCTTCCCCAAAATGTCACTCATTTTAAACTGAATCAACCATTTTACCAACCTTCAAACTTAGTTTTTATCCATTCTCTGAAATATTTATAAGAATTTTTTTCTATTATTTATCAAATATCTGTTCTGCTTCTTCATTATAATGTCTACTTCAAAAATATCAAGTATCCCAATGGCCTAAGTCAACATTACCTCAATTTAACAAATAGATTCTGGGAGATAGCCCAAAGAGTTAGTGTACATGCTTAGTGTACAGAGGACCTGGGTTCAATCCCTGGTACTTCCTGGTCTCCTGACCACCGAACCAGGAGTAGCCCCTGAGCATCACCAAGCATGATCCCAAAATTAGAACAAAAACAAAAGGCCAAGGGAGAAAGGACAAGCAGTAGAGCACATGCCTAGAATGTGAGGCTCTCAATTTGACCCCTCCCCAGACACTCACATATTTCCAGGGTTAGCCCTGGTAGACCCCAGGCATCACTGCGGCTTTTATATTGTTAATATCAGCATAATCCAAGATGGCATCCAGAGATAATTGCACATTGGCTTCTTCTCCTACACATCCCACTTTTCCCTAGGCTCTAACTGTAAGTTAATCCACACCTATCTACACCATGACAGTGTAGAACTGCTAGAGCGAACTGTGGTATAGTGCCTTAGAAGGATCGAAAGGACTAGAACCCCAGTTTCTAGAAATGCCCTCCATCGCTCAGAAAACGCATGAATAAAAATTCTGCTGCTTTGTATATCACCAAGATGTCCACAAAAGTTTCCTGGGGAGTCAGCTTTGGTCCTGTCCCTTTGGCTGCCTACCTCTGGGCCAAGTAAAAGTGTTTTCAAGAGTCATGTTTTGGCCTCATGTTGTTTCCTTATGGTTTCTATTCAAAGATAAGTGCCCCTGAAACAATTACATGGAATTGTTTTAACCTTTTCCTCCACGCCAGTAATATAAATATGTCATCTTATTCTATTCGTTTTTCCATTTATTTATTCATTACACAGTGGTATGGTTTGGTAGCATCTTTTTGCTTATCTCCACGGCTCCCTGTGTCATATTTTTCTACTGATTTATCAGAATTCTCATTTTATCAAATTTGTGCTTGATTTAAATCCTCTGATAGTAAGAAATCATTAAGAGCAAATGCCTTTGTCCCTAGAGTTATATTTGGAGCAGTATCAACTTCCATTTCTATTTTTCGCTTTATGTTTCCTTTCACTTTTTAATATAAATTGTTTGAGTGGCACAATGTGATTTTTCCATATACTTCCAATATTAATGTTTCATTCAGTCCCCAAGAAAAAATAGAGGGAGAAGAGCCAAGAGTGGCAGAAATCAGAGATCTCCTTATTCCCATAGGCTTCATCTGCTCTGAATGTGTAACAAAGACAGAATAATATAGAATCAGTCTACTGAGTGTGACTGGCAATCTCTTCCATTCTAGTTGAGCAGATATGGGGACGTTATCCCGCAGAATAGTTCATTGCATATTGATAGCTACCACGCATGCAGTAGCATACATGTCTGGTGTGCAAAAACCAGAAATTTTCTCACATAGCACCTATTGGTCTCCTGTACAAATTTCAACATAATAATACCCCACTGCTAGTAAAGCATATCTTTGCATGAAGTATAGCCAGTTACACAGTGCTTTACAAACACTTAATCACATGCTGCAGGGAACTCCACCCCTTGCAGAAGAACATGTGGAAGAACATGTGTTAAGCTTTAGATTGCATTTAATGTATATGCTCAAGTTTAAATATAAGTTAGATTTCTTGCTTTGACATTTTCAACAGTGTTTTGCATTATATGGAATTATTTGACTGAGCAAATGTGAAAGTTAATACATTTGTATATTTTCTGAGTGGCAATTGATACAACTCTATATTTTATGGATGAGACAAGCAGTGATTTTTTCCTAAATGCAGTCATCTAGGAAGATTACAGTGGCATTTCTTAAATAACCTGATGTTATTTTTAAATCATCTTTATGTAAGTCCATCAAGTATGCCACCCACACGGCAAGCCTGGCAAGATGCTCGTGTCGTATTTGATATGCCAAACACCAGTAACATTATAGACCTCATTCCCATGATCTGATGGAATGGTTTGAGGCTCTTTATGTTCCTGGAGCAAGTGGATGCCTTTGGGTTCTACTCGCATGAGACAGGACATATGGCGATATTACTGGGGCCCGCTCTAGCAAATAGATGATGAACGGGAAGATAGTGATAGTGATAGTGATCAAATATAAGGCCTTTCTTTTGATATATAATTAAAATAACCAAAGAAAAGGTACAGTTTCCAAACTGCATTATATAAACAATCTAGGAATTTTCAAATTCCATATCTCAAGTTTTACTTTAAGACTTAAATATCTAATTAACAGTTTGATACACAAATGCTTTGAACTGATAACATAGCAAATTACTAAAACTTTCATGTGCTTGGTTACAGTCTGCTATTCTTCATTTTCTTGGTTTCTGGGCCACACCTGGAAACCCCAGGGGATTGCTCCACATTGCTCATGGACCATGTGGTACTGAGGATTGAACCTGGGCCTCCAGCATCTACTCAATCTTTTGAACCATCTCTCCAGCTCCATTTCTATTATTCCTTATTATACTTCATGTCCAGCATCTATGATTTCTTCTGTAGTCTTGATTTAGGGGGAAAAAAACCGTCCCTTGCTTACTACCCTAGCTCATGTGTGAGAGACAGGTTCAATCGTCACTTAAATATAGCCCAAATGCAGTCAACATAGCACACTAGCTGGACACATACAATATGCAGCCTCTGAAGGACCAAGAGATATTTCCAACTGGACCATATAAACTAATTCTCTTGAATTCGTCTTAAATTCTCTTGAATTATTCTCTTCAATAGTCTTGATTGTTCTCCAATGTCTGGAGTGAGAACCAGCAAAGCCAGGCCTGTTACAGAATTTTCTTTGAAAATTTGAGAGAATTTTGAAAACAGATTTTTTTTTTTACTTCAGGTAAAGAATGTTACCATAGGAAGTTGACAGTGAGGCAAAGATATTAAGTCTAACAGAACAGAGGACTTCTCTTACTAGCCAGTAGGTACTTGCTAAAGCTCAGGCTCTTCGCTATGTTGAATTCCCTCATTCACTGTTAACTTATGTTTTAAATGACCAGAGGCCCACAGAACCTCAGCTGAAGCAGGATAACCCCTCTCCAGAGCTCCGAGGCCAAGGCTGTCATTAGCCACCTCTGAGCATGTATCCCAGCAACAGCCCTTCCCTGCAGACTGCACCGCAGTGGACTTCTCGTCCTTTGTTCTCTTTTCTTTCTGCCCTGTCACTCTCTTCCTTCTCGCATTTTAGATCCTTCACTTAAAAGCCAGAGAGAAGAAGGACTAAGGCGCTTGCCTTGCACACAGCTGATCCTGGTTCGATCTGCATGTCACCTCTGCACTGGTAGGCCTGCCCCTCACTCAACGGTAGATATTTCACCCAGTCATGCTCAAAATTACAAAGGGAACAACATCTCTGGTAATCCAAAGTAACCACCATCAATATTTTTCTATGTCTTTGAACAGCACTGCTATATGTCTGTAAGATTTGTAAATGCACTGCAACATTGACATCATATTGCGTCGGGATCCACTGGAGACCCCAACAATATGGGAATCAAGTTCCCTTTTGCCCAGGGGCCGGTCACAGGCAGACAAAATCCACTAGTCCAGCACAGATCCAAAAGGCTTTTACTTATCACCAATAATGAAACAAACTCTGCTACTGCAATCCAAGGTGAGAAATTCTCCAGACCTAAGGGGAATCACTGATCAGATCTCTCTGACCATGTGCTGAGGTCCAGCTCTCACACCAAAACGGATGCCTATTCCCCAAAATGCAGTTTTTTCCTTTCTCAACTGGTGCCAAAAGCCAAAGTGGGCTGTGCTTGTGGGCCAGCCTTTGCAAAGTCAAAGACCAGGTTTCACATGCAAATTTAGAGATAAACCACAACCAACTCAGGTCTATACGCATGCTAATTGACAGGGCCTCAGCAGTTCCCTTCTTTCCCACTTGGCTCTCTTACACAAAACACTGTGAAGAAGGGGTTGGCACAGGAATCACATCTAAGAACAAAAGCTTCTCAGGATGTATAACATGAGGGAAAATAACATTATAATTTCACACCATGATCTCAAGGCAACTAGACAGTTTCCTCCAATACCCAGAAGGACAGAGGACCCCCAACAAGCCAGACGACCCCCCACTCCGTGAGGACCTCCATTTTCCACATCCGGACTTCCTCCTCGTCAGAATTCCACCCAGCAGACCAGCCTATCACAGCCCGGCCGGCGCGCAGTTCATCAATAAATGCTGGATTTTGAGATGACTACAAGAGTATGCTACCCACACGGCAGAGCCTGACAAGCTACCTGTGTCATATTTGATATGCCAGATACCAGTAACAATTATAGAGACCTCATTCCCATGACCTGATGGAATGGTTTGAGGCTCTTTATGTTCCGAGCAAGCAGGTGCCCTTGGGCTCTACCTGCATGAGACAGGACATATGGAGATGTTACTGGTGCCCGCTAGAGCAAATCGATGATGAACGGGAAGACAGTGATTCAAATACAAATATTTTGTTCCCTCCCCTTTCCTTAGCAAGAGTTATTATAAAGAAAAGTACTCCAGCAAAAAGTAAAATCTTTGCAACACATTGTGAAACTTCCCTGCAGATCAATGTTCATGCTGCTCTGTTAATAGTGTAAGTTTTCATGTTCCCTTAATAGATTTTTGGGGTATTGAGGGATACAAAATTAAGACATATGAAGATAAAACCATTAGTTTAATTCCTAGTAAAAGTTGAATTGTAAGGTTCAATTCAACCTTGAGAGAAATGAATACATAGAAATAAGCACACAAATATCATTTAACGAAGCTGGTTCACATACACTGTTGTATAACCTTCATTACAGAAATCATTACAGAAATCCTTCACAGGCATTGTTAGGTTTACAGGCAACTGACTTGCTAATATCTGACAACAAACAAGTCATATTTTGTGACCCAACAATAGACCCAATCATAAATTTATACAGGCTCTCTCTCTCTCTCTCTCTCTCTCTCTCTCTCTCTCTCTCTCTCTCTCACACACACACACACACACACACACACACACACACACACACATTCTCTGCTCTGTGCTAAACATGTGGAAGATCCTGGATATCTAGAGGCAGGCCTGTTCAGAAATTGAATTTAGAAATTGTTCTTGTGTATAGTATATGCTTAATTTCTTCTCCAAACTTCACAAAGTCTCTCCTCTAAAGAGAACCAGTTAGAGTGACAGAGGACTAAGAATGGAGAAGTCACAAATGCTGATCTTGCTAAAATCCCTCTCCCTGTAAAACATGTGTCAAAAAAATAGAAGTTCTATTGAATCACTAGTATCACTTGTCTTCCGGTTGTTCATCCATTTGCTTGAGCAGGCACCAGTAATATCTCCATTTGTCTCTGTCACGTGCTAGTGTAGCCCTAGAGCATCTGCTCGCTACAGGAAAACAAAGAGATTCAAACCATTCAGTCAGGTCATGGGAATGAGGTCCATCATCGTTACTGTACTTGGCATATTGAATAAGACATGGGTAGCTTGACAGGCTCTGCTGTGCAGGTGGGATAGTCTCATAGTAGGTAGTCTCTCAGTTCATTCATTTACAGATGAACCAGTGGCCGCTCCACATGCAGCGGAGAGAACAAGTAGAAGCTCTGCCCATGTATCTGTGTCTCTGGTTCGAGCATAGCTGGGCTTGAAATAGGCTTCTCTATAGGGTGGGACTCTGAATATTTGTCAAAATTATGCATCAAATTTATTAATTTATTAATTAGTTTTCTACTTTGATAGAGAAATAATCTCATTTTAATATATTGCTTTATTAGGGGATGCCTCAGCTATTTTATTCTCTTATAAATTTCTTTTTCATGATTTTTTTGGCTGTGCTTGTATTTAAGAATCATCTTTTGATGTCGATTTAGAATAGTGTGTAAGGGTTACATAGAGTTTAAAATCTGATCCTGACTTTAGTAGAGATGTTAAGAAATTTGCCTTGCATGCAGCCTATCACAGTTCAATTCCTGGTCTCTGAACACTGCCGGAATGATTCCTGAGCAGAGCCAGATGTGAGCTCTGACCATTACTAAATTTGGCCTTAATTTGGCCTTTGTTGTCTTTGGGTGCCAACTAAGATTCTGCTGGCTTAAACAAAAGCAAAACCATGTACTCGCATGCCCTGCAGAGTGGCAGTTGAAGCATGAATTTTTACTCTGGGACCACATCCTGCCGGTATCCTACGTGAATGTGGGCACACCTGAGTGTGCCATGGTGCGTTTAGAACTGACTGAAACCCAACCGTCAATGACCTACCTACTTTGTCTTGGCATACTCAAGTGACTCCCTTTTTTTCTGCTTTTCTCTTTTTTCTGTATATGTTTTGTCATAATGACAATAAAAATTGACTGTATCCATTACAAGCCAAAACATTTAGATGTATTTATGATAGTCTTGTCAGAACTCCACCCAGCAGAAGGGCTGATTGCAGTCCGATTCGGCGCAGCCACTTGTGGTTGCGTGTTTCATCAATAAATGCTTGAGTTTTGAGGTGACTAGAAAATTATCCCACCTGCATGGCAAAGCCTGGCAAGCTACCCGTGTCAAATCTGACATGCCAAATACCAGTAACAATTATAGACCTCATTCCCATGACTTGATGGAATGGTTTGAGGCTCTTTATGTTCCTGGAGTGGGCAGATGCCGTTGGGCTACCTCGCATGTGACAGGACATATTGAGATGTTACTGGTGCCTGCTCGAGTAATCGATGATCTACGGGAAGTCAAGTGATCAAGTAATCAAGTATCCATTACAGAAATCATTCCACTTACCAATTCCTTTTAGATCAATTAGCTTTTATTCCTTCAAAATAATCTAGACCATTTTTTAAATCAGAGAATTATCAAAAGTAGAGTGGGGAATCTCTGAAAACTCCCAACTTGGAAACAACTAGTAAGATTTTAATATATATCCTACCAGTAACAAAAATGTTTATTTTCCTGAAAATTCCCCAAAAGAGCCCTTAATAAGGCAGCAGTAAGAAAGGCGAACAAGCAGTGCCTGATAAAATTTCACGGCCAAGCTAGGCTACCAAAACGAAGAAGGACTAAAATGATTGTCTGTACTTTCAATGCACGTATGCTGGCATTGGAAGCATATATCAAGGATCTGATGGTGCAAGCCCAAAAGATCAAGTACGACATCATTGGTCTGACTGAGATGAGGAGGCGTCAGTTGCATTATGCTGTATTTGACAACAGAGAAGAACTGTTCCTTGGAACATGCAACAAAAGAGGCGTCGGTGGCGTTGGTGTCCTTGTCAACACAAACATGGCCGTAAACATTGATTCATTTGAATGCCTAACAAACCGAAGAGGACGATTACACTTGAAGAGATGTGGCCCACTGCCAGCAATTTCTACCTTCATTGTCTACGCACCAACATCCACATACAAGGAAGATGAAATTGAGAAATTCTACGTGGAACTGGAGGAGTTCTATTAAAAAGATCACACCTTCTACAAGATCATAGACGGTGATTTTAATGCCAAGATAGGACCAAGAAGATCGGCTGAAGAACTCCATATCGGGACCCAACACCTAGAATGGAACAAACAGGGTGAGAGACTATCTGAGTTCATCATGTCCACCAAGACCATTCATGGGAACTCACAGTTCCAGAAGGCTGAAGCATAACGTTGGACATGGGAATCTCCTGGCAGACAGTTCCACAATGAAATTGACCACATCATCTTCAATCGACGGTTTTGTCTGACCAATGTTGCTGTCATCCCCAAATTCCAAACAGGATCGGACCACCGTCTCCTTCGTGCAAAATTCTACTTCACACAATGGGGAGAAAGGCTGCAAAGTTTAAGAAGAGAACTCCCAGATTGGGAACTACCTGGGAACTCTTTGGCAACATTGCAGCAACATGGGAGGATACCATCATTGGCGACATCGATGAAGAATACAACCGACTGGTTCAGCACCTCCATGATTGTGCGAAGAATGCCGAGAGAAAGAAAGACACAAAAGGACACCTGTCTTCAAAAACTCGAGTAAATTCGCCAATGTGGCAAGGCGCTAGCCTCAGGCGACCAAATGCTAACGTCCAAGCTTGCAAAGTGGTGCAGAGAAGTGATAAAGGAAGACCTCAAATACAGAAAAGCTGAAATACTGGAAGATGCAGCAGAAGCCGGGAGAAGCATTCACACCACCCGCCTGTCCTTCGCCAACTATAAGACCAAGATGACTGCCCTTCGACACCCTGATGGATCTATCACATCTTCCAGAGAGGCAATGGAGAAGATTATCCAGGACTTCTACTCAAATCTCTTTGATAGCCACATCCACCTGCCCACATACCAAATTCCACAGGATGGATATGTCATTCCCAATGTTCTCCCTTCTGAAATCCGACATGCCATTTCATCAGTAAAGAAGGTAACAGCAGCAGGCCCAGACATAGTCAGACCCTAACCCCTGAAGAATCTGCCATTGGTACTCATCAATATACTAGCTCAGCTCTTCACACGCTACCTGTCCGAATGCAAGGTGTCCTCCCAATGGAAAACCAGCAGGACAGTTCTACTGTTCAGGAAGGGAGACATTCACGACATCGGCAACTATCGCCCCATCTGCCTGTTGTCCATCATCTACAAGCTGTTCACTTGAGGCATCCTGAACAGCATTGGCAGAACACTAGATAAAGGACAACCATGCGAGCAAGCAGGTTTCTGGAAAGGATTCAGCACAATCGACCATATCCACACAGTAACCAAGCTCATTGAGGTTTGTAGGGAGTATAAGATGCCGCTCTGTCTCACGTTCATTGATTTAAAGAAGGCCTTTGATTCTGTGGAGACTGAAGCAGTCATTGAAGCCCTAGCCAAACAGGGTGTTCAAACCCAATACATCAAGATCCTTCGTGAGCTGTATTACAGATTCACCACCAGGATCTCACTGTTCTACAAGGAAGTGATCATTGATGTCAAAAGAGGGGTTCGACAGGGTGATACCATTTCACCAAAACTCTTCAGCGCCACCCTTGAGAACATCATGCAACAATTAGAATGGGAAGGAAAGGGAGTGAAGATTGATGTCAGCAACTACACCACCTCCGCTTCGCTGATGACATCATTCTAATAACACCAAACATTAGCCAAGCGGCACAAATGCTAGCTGACTTCAACCAAGAATGTGGAAAGAAAGGTCTATAGCTGAATCTAAAAGAAAACTATGTTTATGAAAAATAAACTAGTTCCGGAGGCCCCATTCACTCTCAATGGAACATACATCTCTGAATGCAGCAGTTATGTATACCTAGAATGAGAAGTCAGCATGATGAACGACCTAAAACCTGAGCTGCACAGGAGGAAGAGAGCGTCATGGATTGCCTTCAAAAGATCGAAGAAATAGCCAAAAGAACAAAGAACCTCCAGCTCCAGGCACATCGTTTCAACTCCACTGTTCTCCCTGCATTGACATATGCCTCAGAGACCAGGGCCCTACGAAGGCAGGATGAGAATGCTATTCGGGTCTCCCAGAGAGGAATTGAAAGAGCTAGGTGTTGGCAGAAGGTAGATCTAAGGATCTGCGAAGGAAGGTCTGATGGATACTGCCTGTTAACAGATATACAGGGACTTCCGGCAGACTGTCTCCCAATAGAGTTAGTATGTAGAAATCCCTAGTGAGACTGTTAATCAAAGCTGCAGTTACCCAGACAAGGCTATCCTAGGTCATTTCTCTGCACATTTTCTGTTGGCTATAACTAGCCCAAGATGGAGTCTAATGGACGATGCTTAAAGTTAGGCAAAAAAACAGGTTTTTCTTGTTCTTCTGTCTGACACATCCTTGCCATCATGGGTTAGTCCGAAGGCTGCATTAGCAACTGTAATGCGTTCTTTTGTTCATCTCATCTTACCTAGATAGCACCCCCTGCAGGTTTTTGGTTCCTGGTTGTCTCCTTCCTATTATTCCTAAGTCCTATTCAATGAATGTGAACTGTCTTTGTAATGTAAACCATGCAAACTTTAAGCTGTATTGCCCTTTGAGACAAGGGAATAAGGGAGTTGGGGTCTGTGTGGAGGTGGTCAGTCAGTTAGTCAGTCAGCTCAAGTCAGTGAGTAAAATGAGTTAGTCCAAGTGAGTGAGCTCAGGTCAGTGAGCTCAGGTTAGTCAGCTAAAGTCAGTTAGCTGCGGTTAGTCAGCTGCCATGATAAGAACTGCTGCCCCTCCGGCTGGTGATCATTAAAAATATTAATGGATATACATCGTGTTCCTGGTGTCTCATCTCTGCGCCTCCGACCCGACAGGACATTCCTGCTTCAGCTAGGCTTGGAATATCACGCCTCACTCAAGTGAGAGAAGGAATCCGGAATTCCGACCTCTGTCGCTATTCCAGAATCAGAGGCACTGTCTCGTTTGCCAAGGCATCAAAAATCAGATGGGCTGGACATGTAATGCGATTTGGAGACAACCGCTGGACTAGAGCCGTTACCAACTGGATCCCACGGGATGTCAAAAGATCACATGGCCGCACACTTACAAGATGGTCAGACTTGTTCATCAAGACCATGAACGAATGGTTTGAAGCTCTTCATATTCCTGAATCAACCAGATTCCTTTGAGCTACATTGGCACGTGATAAGGTCCAATGGAAATGTTACTGACACCCGCTTGAGCAAGTCGATGAATAACAGGATTCAAGTGATCAAGTGATATATCCTACCATACTTACAAGTGAATAAATAGATGAGGGAATAGAGATGAATACATAGAAATAAACACACAAATATCATTTAATGAAGTTGATTCACATTTGTAATACTATCCTTATAAATTTATTATTACTATCCTTATAAATTTATCACTACTATCCTTATAAATTTATCTTTATGGATGCACTATGTTTTCTTGGAAAATATTTATAGAATGCCTATGTTTTTAAATGTAGACACATTTATTACAGCTTACTAGTGTATATCATTACCCCTGTATATAACTCATATAAGGTTATGAAGATAAGATAAACTTTCTACAGAAAATTAATATGTATAAATATACGCAAAAACCATGGCACGTGTTTTCTTGCTGGTGGATAAGTTAATTTGAATATCTATTATATAATTCCTTTTGAATTCAGGACATTTAAAATGTGAGAACACATGTTTCTTGGAAAAGGAATTAAGGATATACAGGCCACTTATTGTGAATTTCAAGTACACTCCACACTTTTTATTTCAAAGTAGTATATTCTTTTCTTATCCTTTCCTCCTAGCCGGTAGATTAACTACCTTTATTACTATTGTTGGCATCATTAATTGCCAATCATCTTCTGCAAATAATAGGCATTTAAACTTGCAGACCTACAGGTTTCTGTTATATTTCTCTGTCATTATTAAGCAAAAGGCACAATAGATCATACATAATCAAATGGATGTGGCTGTATTCTATAAAACTTTATTTAAAAGAACAACATCCAGCCAAATTTACCCATGGGTCTCAGTTTGCCATCTATTTTCTAGTGAACATTGGAATGATTTTTATGGAGAGAATTTCATTGGAATTCCATGGAGATTAAATTAATCTGGGTTTGACATTTTTCTAACTGTAGCTTCCCATCTTCAAACATCATAATTGACTTAATTTTCTTTTTGTGTCCTTTAGAAATAATGTTATATGTATTTTTAACTATCCTATATTTCTTCTCTGTTAATTGCTTATATTATGTGCACATGCTCTGTTTCATGAGATTGTCTCAGAAAATACTGTTCTGTATAGAGCCCAATCTTAGATGAGGATTCTTTTCTCTTTTCATCTCAAATGTGTGTGGGCAGCTTATTGTTTGGTTCAGCTTTTTTTTTAAACTTTATTTTTAGAGACTTTTTGGTTTCAAAACAAAATGAAAAGTATGGTACAAAGATGTTCCATATGCCTCCTACCCCTCTTCTTATGTAATGTCTCCCATTATCAGCATCGTTCAGTAGAAAAGTACATCTGTGTGTTAGCTGTTTTTGTTGATGTTGTTTCCGGTTTGGGGACCACACCAGGCAATGCTCTAGGTTTTCTCCTGCCTCTGTGCTCAGAAACAATTTCTGGTGGAGTTTAGGACCATATGGAGTATCAGGGATTGAACTCAGGTCAGCTGTGTGCAAGGTAAGAGCCTTACCCACTGCATTATCTCTCACCTAGAATTGAATATTCGTTACCAAGGATAAGACTTCACTAGCTGGTCACTAACCCTGAAGGCCATCGTTTAACCAAGGAACCACTCTTGGTGTTGTCCAAGTGTATGACAAATGTATACTATTATCTATTCATAATAATATCACACAATGCATTTTTCACTGCCCTAAAATTTTTCTATGGGCTCTTACACATCACCCCTACCACCATCATCTCTGTAAACCACCTACTGTTATGGTATCTCCACAACTATTCCTTTTCTAGGTGTCAAACAAGTGGAACCACAACATATGTTGTATTTCCAGATTGGACCAGAACATATGTTGTATTTCCAGATTGGCTTATTAATTTAGGAATAAACATTTCTGATTTCATGTATTTTTGTTACTGAATAGGCTATTTCTTTTTTACAGAATTTTATTCCATTATTGGAATGAACCACAGTTTATTTACTCACTCACCTGCTGAAGGATATCCTTATTACTATTAAATCTGGTAGTAACAAATAAAACTACCATAGACTTCCTTTGCAATTTTCTGTCCCTTTTGGGGAAGTAGCAAGGAGCAGAATAACATGCTTCGGGGGCTTATCAGTAAGTTTAGTTTTCTAATAAACTGCCTTAATTCTTCTATTGTGACTTGAACATTTTGCATACCCACTAGCAGTGTGTAAGAGTTTCTGTTGCCTTACAATATCACCAACATTTGGTGTTATGTTCCGGATTTTAGTCCTCGGAGTAGATTTACTTCTCTGTGCTATCTCAAAGTAGAATGATTCTATTTGACATGTTTGATAATGTGGGGGAGCCTAAGAACGTTTAAAGAAAATGGCACTATGTAAATTAGTGGTAATAGCATTTCCATACCCCAAAGGTAATCTACCAAATAGAAACATTCTACTTTCAGACTATTGGGGAAAACAGTATTTTATTGTTTTAATTTGAATGTCATATTGATATATCATATGGAACATTTTTCAAGTGCTTATTTTCACCAGTAAAGTGTTTGGGTGAAGGAGTTTGACCCATTGGTTAATTGAGTAATTTTTTTTCTATAATTGATTTTTTAAGAGTTCTTTATGTACTTTGGATAACTTAAATTCCTCATCAGATGTCACTGTCACTGTCACTGTCTTCCCGTTGTTCATCGATTTGCTAAAGCGGGCACCAGTAACATCTCGAGCGTCCTGTAGCAAGCAAGTGTAGCTCAAGGGCATCTGCTTGCCCCAGGGACAGGAAGAGCCTCCAACCATTCTTTAGGTCATGGAATTGAAGTACATAATTGTTACTGGTTTTTGACATAACAAATAAAATGTGGGTAGCATGCCAATCTGTTCATTTTTCTCCTGATCTTATCCTCTCTTATAATTCTTTTGACACTCTTTTTTTTTCTTTTTTGGGTCACACCTGTCGATGCTCAAGGGTTATTCCTGGCTCTGCACTCAGTAATTACTCCTGGTGGTGTTCGGGGGATCATATGGGATGCCGGGGATCCAACCTGGGTCAGTCAAGTGCAAGGCAATCACACTACCCTCTGTGCTATTACTCCACCCCTCTCTTGACACTCTTTTAAGAGTAGAATATCATTATTCACTAAGTTCAACATATCAATTATAATTTATATGGATTCCTTCACATAATTTAGTTTCACAGAATTTATCTTCAATTATTTAGTTTTTTTCCTAAGTTAGTTTCTAGAAATTGTATAGTTTTGTATTTTGTGCTTAGGTCTAGTGTCTATTTTTAATTCATTGTGATGGATCTAAGATCTATGTCTAATTTTTTTCACGTATGAAAGTCCAGTTGTTCTAATATCACTTATTGAGCAAAGAGGCTATCTTTGATCTGTTATTATACTTCGATTATATTTCAAAGGCCATTGACTATATTTCTGAAGCTATTTTTGGACATTTTAATCTGTTTCATTGATCCTTCTGTCTCGTCTTTTTGCCAATATCCCACTATCTTGATTGCTGTAGCTTAACAGTAAGTATTGGAGTTGGGAATCATTTTTCTACTTCTGTCGTGTGTTGTTTATTTCTGGGTTTGTTCAAGATAATTTACACACAGACTTTAGGATTTAATTACTGTTCTTTCTCACAAGCCGAGGCTTCAAATCAACATGAAAGAGTAAATAGGGTAAAAAGGGCTGAGGGTAATAGATTTTAAATATATATTGAAAAGTCACTTTGACCTTAATGTATTATCTCTCCCCTCCTTTATTAAAAGATATGTGCTAATAATTTTTTATTTAGTCCCGCACTTTCTGTTTTTCATGGCTTATAGCTGAGATAATGAGAGCATGTTTCTTTCTCTCTGACATGCACAATGGTAGAGGAATCTCTTTCTGTAGCTCCACTCTAAATAGCAACAAACAATGTTTGTTTCTTTTTTGCCCAGAGGGGGAAAAGCATTAATTATTAATGAGCATGACTTTTTCATCCTTGGTCATAGATAGCATGTTTGTACCTTCTGTTTTTCCATAATTTTTTTAGGAATATTTGTTTTTTGTTTTTTTTTTTTTTTTTTTTTTTGCTTTTTTGGGTCACACCCGGCAATGCTCAGGGGTTACTCCTGGCTCTGCACTCAGGAATCACTCCTGGCGGTGCTCAGGGGACCATATGGGATGCCGGGGATCGAATCCAGGTCGGCACAGGCTGGCCAGCGTGCAAGGCAAACGCCTACCCGCTGGGCTATCGCTCCGGCCCTTTTTAGGAATATTTGAATATTCATCATAGGGTTGCTGGGCCAGAGTGACTGTATAGGAGGTAGGGTGCTTGCCTCGCGGTAGGGTGCTTGCCTCGCACACAGCGCACTAGGTTTCAGTCCCAACATCTCATATAGCCCCTGAGAACCTCCAGGCATAATTCCTGAGTGCAGAGTCAGGAGTAACCCTGAGCATAGCTGAGTGTGGCCCAAACCACCCAAAAAAAAAGAATATAACTACATAGCAGATAAGAGTTAGATTTGAGCAACATTCTGAAGAGTTTGATGAACTGTATTCATTTGTACTAAAACTATCATGTACAGATGAGCTGGGTTTGCTCCCCAGCAAAACCATATGGTCCCCCTAACACAGTAGAAGTGATTTCTGAATGCAGACCAGAGTCACCCCCCTAAGCACTGCCTGGTGTGGCCCAGAAACAAAACACACACACAAACAGAAATAAAATATCTATCATGCGCTCAATGTCGATTATACATAACTAATATCCTCTTCATAGAATTGAAACATACAAAATAAAAAAAAGCATTTTCCAATTCATTAAAAAATTAATATAGTAAAATTCAAAATCTATTGATACTAGAGCACTATATATTGTGGACATATATTTGTTTAGAATCTAGGAAAGTGAATCAAACTCTTCACTAAAATATATATATACTTAAATGTTCACTTCATCTTTTTAAAGAAGAAGCTCCTTTACCTAAGTCTCTTGCCTCGGTGACTTAGGGATGTCCTACACAGAACCAACATTTTATAGGTGATCAATAACATTCTTTGTAAAGAACACTTCAGTTTTGTTATACTAGCACAAAGCTATGTTTCTCTCATATCCATATGCATTTAATGTTGGGAAATGATTTATTTTCTTCTTTTAACATATTTATTGTTTCTAGATTACATAAAATCATATTTATTTGAATGTTAATGATTATCACTTATCACTTATCTTCCCACTGTTCATTGATTTGCTTGAGCAGGCGCCATGATTAATCATAATATTCATAATGTTATGATTAATATCTTGAAAATAGTAGACAAAAAGGGGGAAAATCACGCAAACTTTCCCTATTTGTTATGATCATTGTTAGGACTTTGGTTGTTCGTGACCTATATATCTTAGAAATAAATAATGATTTGGTCACATCCAGCTATGCTCAGGCTCACTCCTGTTTCTGTGTCCAGGGATCACTCCTGGTGGTGCTGAGAGACCATGTGCAATTCCAGAGACAAACCCAGGTGTGCAAGGTAAGCCTCCTACCCACTGTATTGTCTCTCCAGGCTCTATAAATAATAAATTTCAAAACAAAGGGTGTAACATGATTCTTATGCACTTGCTTTTCCTTGGACATTTTTGACTGATATGACCTCATATCCTAGTTTAAATGATCCATGAACTTTCATCATCTGCTTCCATAATAAATAATTTTATAAATTAAAATTGTTTTGCTTAAAACAAATCCAAAGACAACCATTTTCCATGGACCACCATTGGTCCTGCTGCCATACAAGACACCTCGTAAACTTGTCTACTGACCTTTCTCGAGAGACTCATAAACAAATCTCAAAAAGATCAACCAGCTGGAAAATTTTCTCTCAACACTGTGAATGGCTGAGAGACCCAGGGCACCCCAGAGGGGAAGTAAGCCAGCTCAGAACCCACCCAAAGAGAACCCTGGTAGTTGATTGCTCCCACATTCTAAAATCGCCACCGTGACCCTGGCTGGACTCCACTGTCTCACAACTGAGCCCCACCTGAAGTTAATCTACAGGAAAAAAATCAGGTATGCTGGTTTTGTGGCTGAATCTCCAGACTTTTCTCTGAGTCTGGATGGACCACCTCCTCCCACCTCCCAGTGCTTACAGAAGCCCCAGCAGTCACACCCCAAGGCCACCACCCAGTTATAAACTTAACTCCCGATGTACCACCCCCATAAAAAATTCTGGACTTTCTGGAGCATGCAGCCACATTTGCATCTGCGCAATGTGTCAATCTCTACAACACTGATAAATCAGTAGTAGCACATCAAATTGGACGGAATATAACTTAGAAGGCAACCAAACTCAATTAACAAACTATAAACACAGAAGGCTTAATCTATGACAACATCTTAATAACCTCTCATACAAGGACTTAATGTCTCCAAGGTGAGATATAACAATTCTCATTAATTTTCTTCTAAGGAAACACAGTTTTATCATTCTGTTAGCAAAGTTATTGGTAAAAGCAATAAAAAATAAATTATTGTGGGCCAGCTTTGGGGTCAGGCTTATGGGGTTGTTGGAAATATTGGAGAAAATGTTGAAAGAAAGGTGTAATGGTGGTGGGATTGGTGTTGGAATATTGAATGCCTGTAAATCATCATGAACAACTTCGTAAACCACAGTGTTTATATCAAGTGTAGGGGAAATTTTTTACATATGTAGACTTTACCTATTCATGTAAATTCCAAAATATATTAACATAGAATTGCTTTAAAAGTTTTATTAATGACAGGCAAGACATGATTATTACTATAATGAAATCCAAGTATAAAATAAAATGTAATATAAAACAAATACCTTCATATGTTCTTTTTTCAGGGGGATTTCTAGGGTCTGAAAAGATAGTACAGTGTTAGGACATTTGCCAATCTCCAGCATCCCATAAGATCCCCAAGCCAACAAGGAGTAATTCCTGAGCACAGAGTTGGGAACCAACCCTGAGCAGTTCCTGGCATGGCCCCAAAACAAATCAGAGAGAAAGAGAGAGGGGTAGGAGAGAGAGATTTCTAAGAGACTTGCTAGTTGGAAAGCTACATACTTTTTTCTTCCTTGTGATGAGTCAATGTTTATTTACAATACTGTGTTTTCAGTGTACAATTTCACCCTTTCTCTAAATATATAATGCCCTAACATACCACAGCTGAAACAGCAATGTCCCTGTACCCCATCCATTGCACCCTCTCTCCATTTCCATCCCTTCCCTCTCCCTTGCTGATACCCTCAGTCTTGTGTCCAAAAATTAGTTTGCTTGGAGTTTTGTTTGCTCACTTGCCTTGTGGAAACTGTGTGTTTAATAACTGATCCTTTATTTACTCACCCACATTTAGCAATTAGTAAGGCTGTCGTCACCTTTGCTTCATCTAACCCCTTTCTTTTTACTTTAGCTCAAGTGATTTCAAACGGCGTTATCACTTGTACATACTCCCCAATTCTCACCCCTGTTGTTTGGTCATTGCGACAACCAGAGGCCACACATATTTGCTTGCAGTAGTTGCACTCCTTGTATTTTTTCAGTTGTGCTCACACTCTCTTAGTGATGGTGCTCACACATACTTGGTTGCTGTGTGTGGGAGCTCATACACTTCGGGGTGGCATCAGAGCAACTAGAGCAAAAAAGTACAATCACTCGTGGGAGATTGAACTGCAACCTTCTAAGGCAGTTCAATCCAGAGGCTCTTGCCTCTGGGATATCCCTCAGAACCCAAACTCTGACATTTTAAAAATATATATCATAATTAGATACAGTTACAACGCTGTTTGTGATTGGGTTTCAGTCACACAATGTTCCTACATCCATCCCTTCACCGATGTACATTTCCCAGCACCAAAGTCCCCAGTTTTCCTTTCACCAGCCCCACCCCACCCTAGCCTGCCTCTATGGCAGATGGCAAGCACTTCTCTCTCTCTCTCTCTCTCTCTCTCTCTCTCTCTCTCTCTCTCTCTCTCTCTCTTTTTTCTGTCTTTCTTTAGGTACTGTGGTTTGCAATTCTGCTACTGAATAGGTATCAAGCATATCACTTTACCTCTTTTCAGCACTCGGTTCTTGTCCAGGGTGATAATTCTAACTATCATTGCGATAGTGGTCCCTTCTGTCCTAACTATCATTGCGATAGCGGTCCCTTCTGTCCTAACTATCATTGCGATAGCGGTCCCTTCTGTCCTAACTATCATTGCGATAGCGGTCCCTTCTGTCCTAACTATCATTGCGATAGCGGTCCCTTCTGTCCTAACTATCATTGCGATAGCGGTCCCTTCTGTCCTAACTATCATTGTGATAGCGGTCCCTTCTGTCCTAACTATCATTGCGATAGCAGTCCCTTCTGTCCTAACTATCATTCGATGGCGGTCCCTTCTGTCCTATCATTGCGATAGCGGTCCCTTCTGTCCTAACTGCACTCCCCCACAACTTGCAGCAAACTTCCTACCATGGCCTGGTCCTCCTGGCCCTCATTTCTACTGACTTTGGGTGCTATTTTCATATTGTTATACTATATTTTTTAAATCCCACAAACGAGTGTGATCCTTCTATGTCTGATCCTCGCCCTCTGATTCATTTCACTTTCCGTGTCCATCCATGTATAAGAAAATGTCATGACTTTATTTTTCCTGTGACATTTTTAAGGTCATTGATGCCATTTATGACTCTATTTTTATTTATTATTGAATCACCATGAGATTACAGTTACAGTTGTTCATGATTTTGTGTCTGTTGGAGGACAGATTTAGCTATTCTGGGAGTTTTGTTGTTTTGCCCACTCCCAGCTGAATCTACTTAAGTCAAGGTTCATTCTAATGAGATTTCTCTTCTATGTAAACACTGCTAGAGGGTGTGGCACTTACAGAAGTCACCTTGATTGAATAACTTCTGACTTATACATCTACTAAGACTTCTATGTTTTCTAGATTGGGCACAGCTCCTCTTTATACCCACTGCACCAAGCGTGGGACAGTTAGAATTTACCAGGAGACTACCACCCTGGCTACGTTGAGACTATAGGAAGACTATAGGAAGGATCATACTAGTTTGCTCTAAGCAGGCAAGAGTGACCCTTTCAGTACATGAGAACAAGATACTCAGAATCACCCTGGTGCAGATAATAATAAGAAGGACCTTGTGGGTACCATCTAGATTACATGAAGCTCATGAAGTTAAGATGTATTACTTTATATCAGCCCTCTCTCTCCAGTGTTTTACATAAGAGATAATCTCCTTAGTCCTTGGCATAACCTTTGTTTATACCTGCAATAAGGTGTGGCACTACACTCTGTTTAGGGTTCTTTGTTGACATGACAACCTCCCGATTGGATTACTTGGGTGTATATAAGGGGACTGACTTGAGGCCCCTTCACCTTTTACCTTTTGCCTTTTGGTTCCTCAGCCTTCAGCTTTTGGCTCCTGTGGCTTTTGGCTTTCGGCTTTTGGCTTTTGGCCTTTGGCCTTTTGCTCCTTCATCTGGGTAGGACTCAGCTTGGGTGAGATCCTCTCTCTTTGGTGGGAGACTTAGGCTCTCTTGTATGGTCTAAATTCAGACCAGAGCTAGAGTTTGTTCATTATATTGGAGTGCTGTGGAAGAGCTTTTGTACTATTAAAAGCCTTTTTGGAACTGCACCGGACTCGTGAGTTTTCATCTGTTCTCCTGGCGTCCTCGGAGGTAGAAGATAACCTCTGTCCTGACACTGTCGGGGGACCCCGGCGGAGTTCCCGACATGTGTCATATAACGTTCCAACACGCGGCCCTTCACGAGTGTAATTTCCCACCACCAGTGTGCCCAGTTTTGCTTCACTCCACCCCGCCAACCTGCAGTCACTTTTCTTCTCTCTCTGTCTCTCTCTTTTTTGTCTCTCTCTGTCTCTCTATCCCACCTTTTTTCTCTTAGTCGCTGTGGTTTGCGATCCTTTATCATGATGCACATCACTTTCCTCCTTTCAACGCCCAGTTCTTGTTCAGAGTGATCATTTCCAGCTACATTATTCCTTTCAAACGGCTGTGAATAGATTACAGTTCTCCCTTTATGACATACAAAACTCAACTTCAAACACTGCTCCAATCCCAATTACTTTTTACAAATGCTAATTTCCTCCTAAAAGCATCTCTTAAAAACTTGAGTTATAATTGACATAAAATGATATTATATGTCTTAGGTGTGCCACATAGCAATTTAATCTTTCCATATATCAAGGAAATAAAAGTCAGACCCGAACATCTGAAGAATCTGCCATCGGTGCTCATCAATACACTAGCTCGGCTCTTCACACGCTACCTGTCCGAATGCAAGGTGCCCTCCCAATGGAAAACCAGCAGGACAGTTCTACTGTTCAAGAAGGGAGACATTCATGACATCGGCAACTATCGCCCCATCTGCCTGTTGTCTGTCATCTACAAGCTGTTTACCCGAGTCATCCTGAACAGGATTAGCAGAACACTAGATGAAGGTCAACCATGCGAGCAAGCAGGTTTCCGGAAAGGATTCAGCACAATCGACCATATCCACACAGTAACCAAGCTCATTGAGGTTTGTAGGGAGTACAAGATGCCGCTCTGTCTCACGTTCATTGATTTACAGAAAGCCTTTGATTCTGTGGAAACTGAAGCAGTCATCGAAGCCCTAGTCAAACAGGGTGTTCAAACCCAATACATCAAGATCCTTCGTGAGCTGTATTATGGATTCACCACCAGGATCTCACCATTCTACAAAGAAGTGATCATTGATGTCAAAAGAGGGGTTCGACAGGGTGATACCATCTCACCAAAACTCTTCAGTGCCACCCTCGAGAACATCATGAGACAATTAGAATGGGGAAGGAATGGGAGTGAAGATAGATGGTCGGCAACTACACCACCTCCGCTTCGCTGATGACATCGTTCTAATAACACCAAACATTAGCCAAGCGGCACAAATGCTGGCTGACTTTGACCGAGAATGTGGAAAGGTAGGTCTACAGCTGAATCTGAAGAAAACTATGTTCATGAGAAATGAACTAGTTCCAGAGGCCCCATTCTCTCTCAATGGAACAAACATCTCTGAATGCAGCAGTTATGTGTACCTAGGTTGAGAAGTCAACATGATGAATGACCTAAAACCTGAGCTGCGCCAGGGAGGAAGAGAGCGGCATGGAATGCCTTCAAAGGCATCGAAGAAATAGCTAAAAGGACAAAGAACCTCCCGGCTCCGGGCACATCTCTTCGACTCCACCATTCTCCCTGCATTAACATAAGCCTCCAGAGACCTGGGCCCTACGAAAGCAGGATGAGAATGCTTTCGGGTCTCCCAGAGAGGCATCGAAAGAGCCCTATGCTTGGAATATCACGTCTCACTCAAGTGAGAGAAGGAATCGGAGTTCTGACCTCCGTCGCTATTCCAGAATCAGGGGCGCTGTCTCGTTTGCCAAGGCATCGAAAATCAGATGGGCTGGACATGTAATGCGATTTGGAGACAACCGCTGGACTAGAGCCGTTACCGACTGGATCCCACGGGATGTCAAAAGATCACGTGGCCGCCCACCTACAAGATGGTCAGACTTCCTTGTTAAGACCCTGAAGGAACGGTTTGAGGCTCTTCATATTCCTGAATCAACCAGATGCCATTGGGCTACATTGGCACGTGATAGGGTCCAATGGAAATGTTACTGGCACCCGCTCGAGCAAATCGATGAGTAGCGGGATTCAAGTGATCAAGTGATATATCAAGGAATTATCACTACACTATGACTATATCTGCCACCAAAAGTAGTTTCAAAAGTCATTTTTCTTGTCCTAAAGCATATCTTTTTTATTAACAAACAGCTGATGTGTGTTGAAACAGGACAGTGGATGTGCGATCAATATTATTTTTGTGTATCCAAAAGGACTGTAGGTTGATCTTCATTCATTGAACTTGGAGCCCCATCTCAAATCTCTAACTTTCATTAATATACCTTCCTACTCCTAAATCTTTTGCAGTTAATTGTATTAAGAATTGCTGGCTTTCCATAAAGTCAATATTAAACCTAAACTAAACCAAATGTAAGTTATTTTAATATCCTGCAGCTTTCAATCTAAAAGCTTTTAACGGGGGCGGGCGATAGCCCAGCGGGTAGGGCATTTGCCTTGCATGCGGCCGGCCTGTGCCGGCCTGGGTTCGATCCCCGGCATCCCATATGGTCCCCCGAGCACTGCCAGGAGTAATTCCTGAGTGCAAAGCCAGGAGTGACCCCTGAGTGTCGCCAGGTGTGACCCAAAAAGCAAAAAAATAAAAAAAAATAAAAAATAAAAAGCTTTTAACTAAATCCCTAAGGCTGCATATTGGCATCCCTTCTGAGTGTTTTAATGAAATAAGCAATGAGGAAAATAGACTTAAGTTGAGCTGCCAGTTTAAGACTTGGGTCTTGTACCATTTCTGACTGAGGTTTGACCTAGACACTTTCTTACCTCTAATTACTCCTGGATAGATGGTTTTACTCAATATTCTTCAAATCACAGATTGAGACAGTTTTATCAGTCTATTCCTCAGCTCCTTGAGATGGTGTGTGGGGTAGGAGAACACATGGGGAGAGAAAGAAATAGAATTATGTGGTTTTCCTGTTTCCAGTTATGTTTTTTTTAAAGAAAATAATAACATGATTCGTTTTTTAATATTTTATTATACCACCGTCTATTTTATTATTTATTTATTATTTTATTTTGAATAGAATAGTCATGTTTTATTTTATTATTTAACTATTTGTTGTGAGTCTATTTTATTAGACTCACAGA